>PVHP010038694.1:0-16783 GCA_004024765.1 Zapus hudsonius | reverse complement strand
AAAAAAAAAAGTTTAAATCCTATTGCTTAAGAGGAATAGGTGGGACAATGCAGCCTGTGGTTATAAAAGAGGCTTTGGATGCCCAATAAAGTGAGATTTGCCTGACATTTCTCCTGGTAGCATGTGTCTGTCCAACCGTTCACCACACCTCTCCCTAATGTTGCCCTTTCTCCTGCTGGCCAGTGAGACTTGGGCTAACTACAGGGGCCAGGGGTCCATGACTCCCCAACATCTGGTGCCTGGACCATGAAACCACTATTTCTGAAGGTGATTTGGATATTTATAGGGATTCAGGGAGAAGGCTCTTTAGTAAAATGGCAGAAGAAGATACTTGGGAGGACTTTATATAGTCAGTGGACGGAAAATGCATTTGGGGCAAATAAACCTTCTGACACTCTCCAGATCAAACCAAAGATGAAGGTCTCTATCCAAAATAGGAAGCACACTGGTCTGAAGGCCAGATTAAGTGAGCAGGACAGCCAGTATCAAGTCGTGTTTGTTTCTTATGAATCATACAACCTTAGTCTTAATGTAGAATAGTGATTGCTTATTCCTAAGTATTGAAAGTTTAAAGTAACTCATTTATAGCTCAGAAATACATTATATTTCTTTTCTAGTTGTTTCTTCAAAACCATCAAAAATACTACCAATCAAAAGCAGTTTTATTGTTTTTAATAAATTTAAATATAATATATTTAAACATTTAAATGTTTAATGTACCTTTAAAATGCTATGCTATAAAGTGAAGCCATCATGTATGAATAAGACGTTGACAGAATTAGTTGTAAGGTAAAATAATAAAGTGAAAAATTCAATCAGTGAAAACTAAAATATTATGGATTAATTCCTATAAGTGTAATTACTCTAGTGAAGTCAGTTAGGGTACACTTTGTACTGCAAAAGTATTCTTCAGGCTTAAAAAAAGATTCAAATATTTCTTATTTATTCAAAACATTATATAGAAGTTGATATATGCTACTTAAAGGAATATATCTGATTCTAAACTATATCTAAACATTTTCTAGAGTACTTATAGTAGTTCTAAATAATATTGACATGTGCAGTTGACTAGCTAAAGGGTTTGTAGCAATTTAGGATGAATAAACATAAATGCATTCCTTCATTAACTGTTCACTTAGTCAATTACGTTTACGATGGTGAATGTATCTAAAGTATGCTAAGCCAGTAATCACTAGAGCCAGGCCAAATGGTGCCATCTTTATCCAAGAGAGCCAGGAGGAGGAGGGACTGTCATCACTAGCAATGCGAGACTTCAAAGGCCTCATGATCCGCTCTCTCTGGGTCAGGATGGCTCTCCGGGCCCCATCCCATTTCCCTGGGCCCCGCAGGCGGTACTGGTACGGGGTGCAGGGACCAAAGAACACCTCCATGGCGAGCTTTGGATCTGAGAGAAACAGGAGCAGCAGGTTGGGCTTTACTCCCAGCAGGGTGGCGATCTCATCCATGTACTCAATGTGATCCACCTGGATTGTGTGCCGGTGTGTCTTCACATACCTGAAACACAACCCAGGGGGAGCAGAGGTGATAGTATCTTAGAACTGTCAGAACTTTAACCTGAGTGATGAAGAAACCAAGAGGGAGAAAGCTGCATGGGCAACCCAGAAGTATTCCACTCACTACTCATGGGAACTGCAGACACAGATCCATGCTTATCAGGATTACTAAACTTCAAATTGGGGCTTATGGTGATTCTTACCATTTAAGATTTTTAAAAATTCAGTGAAGAATTATGCTTCTGCTACTTATCTGTTTAGATAGGATGGAAAACTCCTGGCCTCTGTGTATTCACCATCAACATAGAATGGATAATCATATAGTCACTGATAGTCACTGATAGCGTAGTCTCAGAGCTTAGTGGGTGCAGTGGGTCAAGGTTGTGGACCAAAGTGACTCTGCAGTACTGTTGGGAATGACAGCAGCTTGAATTACTCTCTCCTCGCCCAAGTGCTTCAGCTCAAAGCACTGAGAGCAGGATGCATGCCCAGAGACTGCACAACACAAGGGGCCCTATTCATAGTGCAGATATTGCAGATGTGGTATTACTATGAATTTTACTTATAGCATTTGGAAATGAAGTTTATGGAAGGAGTACCAATGTCTCAGTTGCACCAAAATGTTTTATGGGATGCAAGCAACTCAACACACTGTGGATATACAACATAAAAGAAGGATAGCTATCTTTCTGGTGTGAGAATTCACCAAGAATCTTCTTTGCAAAGTGTGGGAGTCATCACCTGTGATGAATGAACTGTCTATTCTATGTGACGGTGCCTTCTCATGACAGAGTTTATAGTCCTCAAACGGGATGTTTCCAGTTCTGCTCCACAGGAAGAAGGAACAGTGCTGCTATTTTATATTGCTCACCATTTGCTTTATCCAAAACCATATTGGAATGCTTAGCAATATGCTTCTCACAGTAAGTACAAAATAAAATTTAATGAATAGTTAGAAATACTTTTACCTCTTATTTCAAATATGTGAATGGTAATTGGAAGCCTTTTAAAGTTATGGTTTTCCATACAAACTAAAGCCTTTGGATCCTTGACATAAAATACTAGGGCACTACAATATATATATATATATATATATATATATATATATATATATATATATATATATATATATAATATAATACACACATATATATATATATATATATATATATATATATATATATATATATATATATATATATATATATATATATATAATATAATACACACATATATATATATATATATATATATATATATATATATATATATATATATAAAATCTATATCCACTTGCTCCAGAAATATCTAAGCCTTTCATATTCCTTTGTCTCAAAGACAATTTTCATTTCATTTCATAGCCAAAAAAGATCTTACTTGCAAGACATCTTTCCCAGCTTTTGTTTCCTTAAATTCTGAGCTCATGGAGAATAAGATATATGGCTTTGACCAAGAAAATAGAGGGAGTGATTTCACACAATGTATGTCATAGGAATCTGGGCTGAAAGTGTCTAGAACACATGGCAGATGATCAGAGAGAAGTTGTGAAGGGTGTCTATGGAAGCTGAATCCCACAAGCCATCTCAGCTAGAGCCCCATTCTCAACAAGGACTCCCATACCTATTCATCCCAGGACAACCCTAGGCCTCCGGACTTAAATTATACTTTAGCTTTAGGCCACTAGCCATGTCAGCAAGAAGCATGATTGTGATGAAAATTAGAGACTAGCTCCACATTCAGGGAAACAGATATGTTTCCTAACTATGGCAAAGTCCTGAAAGAAACATCAGCAAAGACCTAGAGAGAATGAAGAGCTTAAGATCAGATTGAATATGATATAAAGAGAATCAATTATAGTCATTTGCTGCAGAACTGCATTAGAGACTAAGAATCCTAGTCATTTATTACAGCATTGATCATGTGTGGAAGGAAATAGAGAACAACATGATCAAGATAAAAAAGGAATTTAGAATCCCAGACTAGGAATTCCATGATCCCTACATAGGTTCCCAAGCAGTAGTTACCACATCTCTACTTACCGTTTTTCCATGGCCCTTTTCCTTTGGGCAATATCTGTTCTCATGTTTTTTACTGAAGGTAATTTGCTCCTCCCTAGAAGGGAAAATTCAGTCAGGATTTGCAAGAGGAAAAGGGGGTAAGTTTTATTGGAAGGAGAAAACTAGTGTCCAGAAAAAAAAAAAACCAAACAAACAGAGTATTCATTTGAGGTGAGCTTCATTCACTACCTTTGAACACACGTGCAGCCCAGCGTGACTGGAGTTCTGCAATGGGCAGGACAATGCCCAGGGGCTGGATGAGCCCGATGACAGCCAGGGTGTGCTTCTCCAGGTCTGGAGGGAACATCAACTTATAGAGGAACACTTCGTTATTGGTAACTGAAATCAGATCCTCAAGAAAAGGGAACGAAAAGCTATATCCTGTTGCAAAGATGACGACATCAATATTCTCCTCCACTGAGCCATCATCAAAAATGGCATCTGTTTCTGTGAACTCCTTTACATTAGGCTTCACTTGGATTCTTCCAGAAATGATACAGTTTGGCAGGTCATCACTGACGGTTGGATGCTGACTTAGTAGTCTGTATATGAAAATAGAAATAAAAATCTAAGCAAGTAAGAGATAAAGCAGTGTGTTTGAGAGGCAATCAAAGTCAGCCACTTCCCCCGTTGATCCTACTGTACCAGGCATAGGGTTTAGGGTTAGTATGTAAAGTTTTATGTTTATTTTGTCATCTTGTTTAAAATGAATTCTTCAAAACTTTTTTTAAAATCAAAATCTTGCTGGAAAATCTTGGAGGCTAATTTTACAATCTTGGGGCAGAGGAGACCTTTTTAGTTTAGCCAAAGAAAAAGAAATAATGAGGGAAAAAATGGACATGTGAATTTTTAAAATTTAAGTCATTGCAGAACAAAATAACACTTCTAGCTAAATGAATGAGAAAATATAATCAGAATAAATGCAACATACATGATTTAAAAAGTGGATTGGTTTTTACATTTAAAGATTTCCAACAAATATAGAACTTTGTATGTATTCTTGAGAGGAATCTCTCTCGCTCATGTTTTTTACTCTGAGAGGTATATTGATTTTCTGTCACTCCCCAGCTTTCATTTATTCCCTTATTCTACCTGGAGCTTATGAAGACAGAGCAGCACATTCATGGTCATTTTCCTTCTGTTGGCCCCCTTTACGTAGTGTTTACATCACACTCCCCCAAATGGAATTGACCTGTGGCTTTCTTTCTTCTGTCTCTTTCCTGCTTGTTGGTTTTTGTACTTTATCCCCTGTTCTATTTACCTTTATATAGACTTAATAATAGATATTTACACATCTATCACCAGTTTCCCCTTTTTTCTTCAATATGAAGTACCTGTTCTAGTTTTTTGGGGGGTGGGAAATATGTGTATAGTATGTGTGGTGTGTGACGTAATGTGTATGGTGCATGCACATGTATGTGTAAATGTGAGGAGAATGGAGTATGGCTTTGTCTTTTTGCTCCTGTGTCTGCTTCCTTGAGAGGGAGTCTCTCCCTCAATCTGGAGCTGCTGATTCTGGTTAATGAACTCCAGTAATTCTCTGGCCTCCAACCTTGCAGTACTGGGGTTACAGACTAGGGTGGCCCTTGCCAGCCATTTATGTGGGTCTGGGGAATCCAATTAAGGTGGTGTCAGACCCTCTCAGGCCCTCATGTTTGTGCAACAAGCACTTTTGAGCCCGGAGCCATCTCCTCTGCCTCCCCCTCCCCCGCTATTTTATTTTATTAAGGACACAGGCTGATATGACTTTCTTTTCTTATTACAGATGAATCACCTGGTCAGAATTTAGGACTCTGACAGGTCAAAGGTATTTTCTCTCAGAATCTAAATTCTACTTCACACTCATTTATGTATCAGTGTTAGATGTATATAGTTCAATAAATTCATATTTTCCTTTCCAGTACTTTTTCTTTTTCTGAAGGCCAGCATATTCATGGAATTTACTTAATGGGTTTTGGATGGCTAAGGCCAAGGCTAGAGTCACTAAAACTCTCCCAAGATAGAACCAGATAAATTCCTCAGTAAGAAGTACTAAAACAAGGGTCATCTGATGTTGCCTTCTCTAAATTTCCACATCAAGCTCTTCCTGGAGTTGGTCAGATACCTATCTGACCTATGGAGAAGAAAGGCTTATGTACAGCTTTAACCTTAATGGACTCTTTTGCCCTTTAAGTCTAACTAAAAAACTCATTTTTTAAAAAAATATGGGCTGAAGAGACGACTTAGCTGTTAAGGCGTTTACCTGCAATGCAGAAGGACCTGAGTTAAATTCCCCAGTGCCCATGTAAAGCCAGATGCACAAGAGGGCACATGTGTCTGGAGTTCATTTGCAGTGGCTGGAGGCCCTGTTGTGCCCATTCTCTCTGTCTGCCTCTCTCTTAAATAAATAAATAAATAAATAAATAAATAAATAAATAAATAAAATATTAAAAAATATTTTTTACAAGAAGCAACAGATGATGTCTGAGCCAACAAACCTTCATAAACTGAGACCTGACGTCATAGAGGTTCTCTTGCAGAGAAAATAGCCTTTGGATATCTTACCTTCTATGTGTTCTTTCCTGACATTTCCAGCCCGACCGACCTCAATTTAATTGGTTATGTCTTATTTGGGCCTTGGTATATCCCACCCTGACATCTGTCCGAGCACCAATCACATTTCTTTGCTTTAACCTGTTTTCATGTCTTTCTCTGTCCTCTCATCTTGAAGCCCCAATGAAGGCATTCTTTTTGTGTTTAGCATATATGACCAAATGTTTACTGATGAATTAATGAGAGTAGGTAAGTGAAGTCAAGAAGCAAAAGCACATTTGTATGTAATTATCCATATCATATACCCATGGATACATTACATTAATGAATGTGTGAGGTGATCAGTTATTGAAAGTTCAGCTTTTTTTAGAAGCAAATCACACCATCCTCCATCTACACATAAGTACATGCATCAAGTCCCATGGTTGTCACCTGTGCTTTGGCTGCAGACCATAGTGTGCATGATTGAATCTTGAGTTCAGTGTCTTCTCTAAGTAGCTATTCATTTGTGCTGTAGTTAATAGTTTCTGGAAAAAGTTATTGAACCGAGTGAAAAGTGAACTATCCATGGGATATCCATTGTCCCAAACACGGTGGAAAATCCATGATCCTCGTCTAGTGCTGAGGAATACCTGAGGGCGACAGAGTTAAGACAATCCAGCAGAAGAGAAGAAGTCACATATTATTTCATTCATACATTATCCATTGTCCATTTTTAAGAGTGCTTATCACCGAGGAGAAGGAGGTAAAATACTATACAGTGGTCATCACCATTTCTATCTCTTGTCAGCTCCTACTGATTTCTAGAAAATGGCTATTATGTCACTAATTTTATAAATGAAAAGTAGACAATTTTAGTCACTAGTCTACATGTTGTGAGCTAGTATATTAATATTACTACATAGTGTTATAGTTGTACTTCATATACTAATAAGGAATTGAATTTAGAAATGAATGCTACTTTATAATCCTGTATTGTTTACCTTAAAATTTAATTAAGCATTTATATGAACCAAATTGTTCAAATCTAATGCCCTGCTGGACTAATATATGTAGAGTAACTTTTCATCTTTCTGTACTGCATTCTGCTGCAGTAAGAGGATAAACTAAATTGTTTGAGTGTTGGTGCCTTTGTGGTTTTGAGGATACTGTCCTGAATCCCAGCTCTTATTCATCAAATCTATGAAGTACAAGATAACTATGGATGTTGGTGAGCAAGTACTTACCTATTTAACTGCTTACTAAAATATTTTTAAATACTATTCCTATTGTAAAATTCTTAGTAATAATTTCTCCTGTGGCGATAATAAATAATAATAACTGAAGATCAATCAATAAATTATCTGAACATTTTAGTAGGTTGGGGATTCCACCAAGGTTTTACTAATGACTTAACAATGCTGAGTGCAAAAGTAACCACATTCCTCTAAACTCAAAAGATGATTAATTTTGTAAGAGAAGGAAGAATGCCAAATAATCAAGCATAAATAGTTTCAGGTAATTTGCTTTTATATTAAATAAAATCTGCCTGAGCAGGAGTTACTATTATCCTTTTTCTTTCTTCACTAATACTTTTAGTTAAAAAGAATTATATATTTATTATCATCTCTTCTATAAATTCTAAAATCAAAAGCCACACATTCCAGAGATACTCCAAATTTTTTTATTTGACAATTTTACATATGTATATATCATGCATTTAACCATATTCAACTCCCACACCTGCTGAATCCCTTCTTGTCTTTACTACTACTTGAAGTCTATTTCAGGAACTAGGTGGTATTTTAGTAGCAAAAACAGGCAGACTCATTATCTAAACCTGGCTTTATCTGTATAATGTCTTACTCTGGTCAGTTAACAGCAAAATCATTTGCTTACATTTTCATATTGTCCATATGAGGATTTATTTTGCATTTATCATCTGGTCAGCATAAATTTAAGTACCTTGTAGTTGATTCTATGGATTTTGTATCTTCTCTGGCACTTTCCAACCGCAGCTTATACTTAGAATTGTACCCAAAAAATGCACAGTTTTCTGAATAAAGTTACTGAAAGCAAACCAACCTGTTTTGCTACACGACTGAGCTCCACAGCAATGTCCACACCAGAATTCCCAATGCCAACCACTATGATTCTCTTTCCCACATAGTCCTCAGGACTTTTGTATTCCCGACTGTGGAAATAACAGCCTTCAAACTTCTCAATGCCTATAGGGAAAGAAAAGTATTCCTCATTGCAAGGGGAAATTTTACATTATACAAGGAGAAAGTTATCTTCTGATATTCTGAAATAGCAAGGCATAGCAATCAGCTCAGTCAGCTGAGCATCACCCATTGTCCTAAAAAATGTTATTTTATTATATTTAACAGAGCTCAGATAAAAGGGGAGGCTAAACTCAGAAGTAACACCTGTGGATTTAGTGACTTATTTAGTGATGTATTTCATAAATATTTCATTTGTGCTGTTAAAATAAATATTTTAAATATTCATGAAATAGTAGACTTATCTATCTTAAATCTATCCCAAATGAAAATTTCACAAGAGTTGCACTAGGTTGTGATGTTATTTATTAGTACAGTATCTTTATAGTTCTGAGTGAAATGACAAAGCAGGAAACTGGGAGTTACATTATTTCACTATCTCTGAGGAGGAAGCCCTTGGCATTGACATCTCCTCTGTCTTCCAATGCCTATTGCCACCATGCTGTCCCTGGATTGGCTGAGGGCTTCATAACAGTCCGTAGTCTGTCTGGCATTCCCAGGCCTGCTCACTGTGGACATGTTTATGCTACTGTCCCTCAAAAGCTACATAAATAAACACATTCCATATGTGCGTGAGTAGCAAATGACAGAGTAGGGGGAATGGTATTAGCGGAAATGAGGCAGCTGAAGAAATACCCCCTGCTAAAATGGGTACCATTTTACCACATAGAATTCAAAGGAAGCAATAAGCTGAGAGTTTGATATTATTAGGTGATAAAAATCCATGATAAATGCATATTACTGAGCATCTTTTTCCCATATTCGAAGATTTCTAAATTTGTTGATTTTCCAGCTGTTTGCTTATTTTGCTTGTGATTTGTCCCTTATTTTTATTATTTTCACTTTCTTTGAAAGACTTTGAGATCCAGTAAATGTACAAAATCAAAACCATTTTCTGTGGGCTAATTTTTGTTATTCATTAGGAGCTCTTTGAAACTATAGGTAGTGAAAAACAGGAGATATCATTGTTTGTCTACTTTCTTTTCTATTTCAATCTATTATATTGTTCTATTAATACAAATGTTGAACAGTTTATTTTTGAGTGTTGCCAGGCATATCGGATTAAAATTTAGTAGAATTTTTGCTTCTCTACCAAACAGACTTTTAGTGACACACCTGGGAAGGACTGAAGCGGCAAATAGGGGTCTGTGTGATGGCCACTGCAGACCAGGATCCCATCAAAGACAAAGGTCTCCTGTTTTCCTTCAGTCTCCACAACAACAGTCCATTGTCCACTGACAGAGAAATCTGGACGCTTCCTCACACTTTGTACTTTGGTCTGAAAATGAAGGAATGAACACAGGCAGTTCATAGTCACAGTACTCAAGTTCAGTTCCTTCTCCACTACCCTCATATTTCCATGTAGTGCAATTCCTCTAAGGCATTCATAATAGTGTAGTTCTCACTCCTGAGTGCTTCAATAATGCGTCTATATGTCTATTCTACATGCATTTTCAATGG
Source organism: Zapus hudsonius (assembly GCA_004024765.1). NCBI lineage: Eukaryota > Metazoa > Chordata > Mammalia > Rodentia > Dipodidae > Zapus > Zapus hudsonius. The sequence goes on along the minus strand of PVHP010038694.1, from coordinate 6,958 downwards.
ATCATATCCTGTCGCAAACTTAATTATCTCTTCTCTCTCTCTCTCTCTCTCTCTCTCTCTCTCTCTCTCTCTCTCTCTCTGTGTGTGTGTGTGTGTGTGTGTGTGTGTGTGTGTGTGTGTGTGTGCAGGTGTATACATATGTGTGTTCACTTGTGTGTGAAGGCCAGAGGACAAACTTGAGTGTTGTTCCTCAGATGCTATCCAACAGTTTTTGTTGTTGTTTTTGTTGTTTAAGACAGGGTTTCTCACTGGCCTTAAGCTCACTAAGTAGGCTAGACTGGATGACTAGTGAGCATTGGGGATCCTCCTGTCTTTGAATCCCAAGCTCTGAAATTACAAGCACATGCCACCATGTTCCCTTGTTTATGTGTGGGTTCTGGAAATTGAACTCAGGTCCTCATGCTTTCAAGGTAAGCACTTTGCCAACTCTTCTATATTCCCAGCCTACAAACTGAATTTTTAATAGAAATTGAAACAGTTGGCACTTTATAAAATATTAGAAGAGTGACTGAGTCTATTGCAATAATATCAAGCTTCAAAGAGAGCTTCCATGTGAAAGAAAATAGTATTCCTTATATTTCTCATAATTCTATGAGAAATATAGGCATATCTATGTTCCTCTGGCCTGGATTTTGAGTATCAGAGAATCATTAATATTTCACTATGATTATAGAAATGGAGTTTGTATGTGTGAGATGTGGGTTGTAGCAGTAGATAGATGGTAGAAAATATTGTTTTACAAGCCTGATTTTTGTTCTACAGACAATCTGATTTGGATCAATTCCTATTATTATTCTACATACTCAAGCATTTTGAGTTTAAATCTTCACAAGAGGATTATGTTTCATTGAAATATTATCAGAATTAGTTTTGATAAACAAAATCTTCCAACCTCACACTCAAACGAAGGATCAGAAACATTCTTTAAACGTGATGTTTTTCTAATGTAGAAGTTCATAAATCATTTCTTCATCTGGGCAAACCAAAAGATGATTATATATACATGAGGGCAAGGGTGAGTACACACACATGCATGCACACACAAAGACAGAAATATTTCAATTATATTTACCTTAAATCGAATGTAATTCAGAAGGCTGAAGTGTTTGGCATACATCCTAAAGTAGTCCATGAGTTTGGAATTATGCATGAAGTTGGGAAAATGATCTGGTATGGGGAAGTCACTGAAGCACATCATCTCCTTTGAAGTGTTGATGGTCACAGATTTGTAGATACTAGGCATTTTCTCTGAAGGATTTTTCTACAAGAGAAAGCCTCTAAATACAAGAACCTTCATAATTTCAAGGCCATCAAAATACTTTAGAAGGGCTAGAGAGATGGCTCAGTGGCTAAGAAGCTTGCCTACAAAGCCTAAAGTCCCTGGTTCTATTCCCTAGTACCCACATAAAACCAGATGCAGAAAGAGGCACATGCATCTGGAGCTCATTTATAGTGGCTGGAGGCCCTGGCATATAGCCATTATCTCTCTCTCTCTCTCTCTCTCTCTCTCTCTCTCTCTCTCTCTGCTTACAAATAAATAATTAAAAAACTAAAAAGAACACTTTTGAAAAAATAACCTCATATATAATGAAGCAGTATATTGCCATTTATCTTCTTCATTAATGTTTTTCCCTCCTATCTCCTAGAGATAAAAGTGAAATGATCTCCCACACATGCTCATATTTAAAACCCCAATTGTAATTAAACTCAGAGGGTCACACTCACACTCAAGAAAAAAAGAAACATCAAAGTAGAAGGGGGATTAGTTGAGAAAAAGAAGGAATTAGGCAGAAAAGGAATGGGAATAGGAGTTGAGACATTAATGAGAGGAGATTATGATCAAAATATATTATATGCATTCATAAAAGAAAATATTTTTTATATATTCATAAAATGGTCAATAAAACTTACATTTAATCAACAATAAATCGTGTATAAGACTTATAGTAAAAATGATGTACAACAGAATAAGAGAATTATATCTTTAAAATGACAAAGAAAAGTTTACCTAGATATCTAGAGCCAGTACAAATGACCATGAAATAAATGCATCTTCAGACAAACAACAGCCAGTAGAATTTGTTACCAGGAACAGTGAAAAATATATGAAGGACAGTTGTTTGGACTGAATGTGAATGAACCAATCTGGAAGCATGTAAATGAAAGCAACTGAAATGATTAGAAATTATAAAAATAGGGATCAATAACAAAGTATTTTGACTGTTTAAAAACTGGTGGTAATATATTGTGGGATTTAGAACATATTAAAGAAGTCAGGTATGTGATAAAATGGAGCTATTAAAAGCTATAAAAGAAGAATGCCAACTCACATATAAAGAAAAAGTCATGGGAATCAAACCAACCCCCCCCCAGAACATCCAGAAAAAGTATGCAGTGATGTATTTAAATTCCCAAACATAAATAAATGGCAACTAAAACTACTGTCCAGCATAGTTATCTTTCAAAAATTGATCAAGAAATAAGAACTTGCAACATCAATACAACCTAAAGTAATTCATGACAACTAAGCCTGCATTGTGAAGACCTGTAACAGAATCTGATGTTAGAGGATGGGAGGGGTAGGGGATAGAGAGGGTGTGGAAGAAATGACACAAAAGTTAAGATAACATGAATCAGTTCTACAGAAACCTTCCTTCTGACTAGCATTGTATAAGATATAATCACCAATAAAGAGGGGAAGGAGGACAGTTTGGACACAAGGTGGGCAAAGTTTCACCTTAAAACCATAGACTATGACTAGTAAATCCCAGGATTGAGTGACCTTACACAGTGAGCTGTTGGCCATGAGGTACCCCAAACAATGTAGGCCATTGCCAAAACACTTGATTACCTGCCAGAGCTAAAGGGTAAGATGCTATTACTGAAGACATCACAGGCCTTCCACTGCTCAGGGAACATTGTGTAAGAGGGGGCAGGAAGATTGTAAGAGCCACAAAGTCTGTAAGAATACCCTGAGACATGGTTCCCCGACTACTGAACAGTGACTAAGGCCTTCATGCACCATAGTGAATACCATAACCCCAGTGAGGAGAATCCCCAGGGTAACAGAAGCCAGGGCAAGGGGATACAAGAGTATAACCTGTTATATTTTATATAAATTAAATTTTTAAAAAAGAATCCTACACAGAAGAGGAATATCATCACAAATACAAAAAAATAAATAGGAAAGAGTAATTTCACAGGTAATCTCAAAAGGTAACAAATCAAGCAAGATGTGGTGCCTCAAACCTTTGATCCCAGCACTCAGGAGGCAGAGGTAGGAGGACTGCCATAAGTCCAAAACCAGCCTGAGACTACATAGTGAATTCCAGGTCAGCCTGGGTTAGAGCGAGACCCTACCTAAAAAAGAAAAAACTAACAAATCACTAAAAAGAATAAATGAGCAAGATTAGAACTAGCAGCATTTGTATCAACAAGAAAAATAACAACAGTACCATAATAAACACATTTAGCCAGTAAAGGCATACACTGCATGAGAAAATATGGGAAACAGTGCACAAAACTAGAAGGCCAATGCATGCAGGAGTAGCTACAGTTTCATAAAACAAACACTACTAGATCAGGAAGCTGGGTAAGAGGATAGCTGTGGGTTCAGTGCTACCCCGGGACAACATTCCCAGGTCAGCCTGGACTAGAATGACACTCACTGCCACAAAAAAAAAGTTCTCTAACATCCCCCCCCCACTAATGAGCATAAAAGAACAAAGTGTAGATACAAAAATAGTAATAACTTCCTTACTATATTTTGACATCATTCAGTTAAAAAAAAGAAAAGAGAAAGGAAAAAGAAAAGAGAAAGGAAAAAGAAAGAGATGAAAAAGAAAGGAAGTTAGGAAAAATTGAAAGAAGAAACTTTAGAGTTAACGTCCATCATAGATCAAACGAGCCTAGTGGACATCTACAGAATGGTTCATCTAATAACTGTGAAATGCATATATTCTCAGTAGCCCATGAGACTTTCCCTCAAACAGATGACATATTCAGATAAAAAAGTCTTAACAAATGCAAAAAATAAAGAAATAATTTCTTGTAGGTTACCAGATTTTAGTGGAGTTAAACTCTAGTTTAATACCAACAGAAACTACAGTTACTCCCACAGACACATGGAGATTTATTAAATGGTGATTTGGGTTACTGAAGAAATCAGGTTGAAAATTTAAAAATTCCTAAATTCTAGTCAAGATTTAAAATACAACTTGTTGAACCTCTGAGATACATCAAAGGTAGTTTAAGATATTAGTTTATAATTAGGAGAGAACATGTTAATGGAATAAAGAATTAAACATGCAATTTAATAATGTACCTCATTGTCTTAGAAAGACAAGAGGAAGCCAAACAAACTTAATGTTTGATGTAAAGACATAATAAAGATCAAGGTATAAATGAATGCAGTGAAAATTAAAACAACAATGCAAAGGATCAGTGCAAAAAAGAAAACTTTTTTATAGATTAGAAGGGCAAATGTAGATGAAAAGGGACTCCAAGCATTTACCCAGGAAATGAGTGACTTTGCAGGGCAAACTCTGATTAACAAAGTGCATAGCTGAAAAGAAAGTTCACCTTGACTAGGGAATGTTTACTGTCAAGGTTATAGGTAAAAATTCAAGTAGTAGGTAACTAATTAAGGAAAGCACATCTGGGTTTTGTTTATGAAAGCTGATCATTGAAGGAGTTTACACCTGAAGGAGAGTATTGAAGTTATCCTATCTAGGGAAAGAACAGAGAGAAGTTAGAGTTGCTGATTCCGCTTGTGGAGGTGGCAGAGATTAATGCCTTACTGGTATGACAGCTGATGCGTCAGCCTTTTCAAAAGAATAGAAGTGCAGAGAAAATATGAAGACAGCATATATATGATTAATGAAATGTGGAAATTTGCAAGGTGCTAAGAAGACAGGCATGGAGTGGGTTAAAATTTAAACTTTGAATCCCAATAATGTTTTGAGACAAGATTGACAAACTTTTACCTAAACTAACCAAGAAAGCAAAGACCCAAATTAATGAAACTATTGTGGCAGAATTCCACCAGATTTAAAGAGAAACTAATATTCCCCAAACTAGTCCATAAAACAGGGAAGGAAGTCTAACAAACTCATTCTGCAAAGTCATTATTACCCTGATTAGGAAAAAATAAAAAACAAAACAGATATGAACACACAAAAAAGAAAACTCTTTTGATGGTTTGAATGTAAAATACCCTCCATAGCCTCATGAGTTTGCTATTAGGCCTTCTTCTTGCTCCCAGCTGGTGGCACTGTTTGGAAGGTTTGTGGAGCGTTAGGAAAGTGAAGCCTTGCTAGAGGAGGTTGCCAGGGGAGTGAACCTTGGGGTATTATGCAGCCCAGTGCACTCTATTTACTTCCTCTATTCTGATGAGATGCGACTTTCAGCTGTTTGTTCCTGTCCTGCTTTTCTATCATGATGAAACTTGTCCTTGAAATGGAAAGCAAGAGATAAACCCCTTCCTTCCACAAGCTGCTTCTAGTCAGATGTTTGACCCTAGCATTGGGAAAGAAAGTGCTACAGAGACTCTTGTTGTCAAGAGCAGGGTCATTGCTGCAATAAGCCTGACCCATGAGGTTTGGGGTCTTTTGGGGAGAAATGTGGCAAGATTTGGAACTTTGGACTTGAGGAGCTTTCTAATTTTATGAATAGAATTTAATAGGGCATTCTAGTGAGAATTTCAAAGACCAAAATATAGAAAGAAGTGTGGGCTATGGAGCCTCAGTTTATGAGGCTTCCAAGGGAGAAAAAAGACTGTATTGGGAACTGGGCTAGAGGCAGTTATTGTAATATCCTGGCAAAGAGATTGGTTTTATTCTTCCCATGTCCTGAGAATTTAAGCAAATTTGAATTTAAAAGTAATGTTCTAGTATGTTTGGTGGGAGTATGTTTGGTGGAGGAAAATACAGAGCAGAAGGTTATAAAAGACATGGAGTTTGGCAGAGGAACAGATGTGAACAGATTTGGGTTCCAGTTCCAGAGACTGCAGCCACTTCCCCTGCAACTGTTGAAGAGATCACCGCCATTGGGACCACAGGCAAGATGCCTTAAAGGTGAGATCCAACCTCTTGAAAGCTCAAGCTAGTAGGAAAATTGATTATTTTGAGAGGAGGAGATTAAAGGAAGAATGTTGAAGGAGTTTCTTGATCCTTGAGGTTGGGCTTCATCCTCCATGGGAAAAATATTGGCAGTGGTACCTGCACAATACTGGTTTTAAAAGTATGAAAAATGCAGGAAATAGAGGGACATGGAGTACACAATGGTTGTGAGGGGCTCTGAGGATAAGAAGTGTGAGGCAGGGTTGAAGCTCTTTAAGGGGACCCTGTGAAGCCATTGTGCGAGTCTGTGAAGGTGAACATAGGTTGCAGTGGATACTCCAGGATATTGGAGACACCAGGACCATGGGCTGGCCACTTGGGGAAAGCTGCTGACTCAGAGTGGATTGTGCCTGGCTGCAAACACCATAGCTGGAAGGGTGAAGCTGCCCAGGCCGTTTGAATTTAAAATGAGTCTCGTGGCTCACAGTTAAGAAAGAAACTGTCTTGAGTTTCAGATGAGACTTTGGTCTTTTGAACAATGGTGAAATTGATGGTGGTGCTATTTGGGAAACTTGTGGAGTTTGGGGCAGTGGAACCACTGTTGGATGCCCAATTTAAATGAATCTCAACTATGTGAATAATAAGTGAAAGAATCAGTGCAGATAAGATAAATATGTGATTTCAAGGATCAAAAAACGAATTACAGGTTATGGAAATGACAATAGTAGTTACCTTTGGAAAGCACTGGGTGTTGACTAGGAAGAAACCACAGGGACTTTTAACATTTTGGAACTATGCTAGGTCATTAACTGAGTATAGGTTGTATAAATATATAAGTATATTATAAGGTTTACATTTAAGATTAGCATACTTTATGTACATTAATGAAAGCACTATTG
>PVHP010038693.1:0-17125 GCA_004024765.1 Zapus hudsonius | reverse complement strand
TCTCTCTCTCTCTCTCTCTCTCTCTCTCTCTCTCTCTCTCTCTCTCTCTCTCTCTCTCTCTCTCTCTCCACGCACACACACACACAGTGTGGAGTGTATTTCTCTGCTTACAAATAAATAAAATATTTATTCACCATATGATTCAGATCATATAATTCAGATATGGTGAATTATATGGTGAAAAGTGTCTCAAAACTTATAGGGATGTGTTCTTAGACTCTGTGGGGCAATGAGGCACTCAACACTAAGAATGAAAAAAGACATACACATAATCAGAAAATTTCAGAAACATGTGAATAAACTTCAAAAAACTTTCAGGAAGAAAATAGGTCCCACACCAAAAAAAAAAAAAATCAGTAACCAGAATTGCACTGCTTCTCACAATAATACTAGAAGGTTAAAGTAAATAGAGCAATGTTATTATGATTCATTTAGAGTTTGGAATTCTATATCCAGCTAAATTATTCCTTTATTGCCCTGTTACTCACTGTTGATGGTTTATCCAGCAGAATTCCCTCTTTTCTTCATAGTAATGTTTTCTAGGCATTACATATGTTTCCAGGAAGCCAAGCCTTTCCCTAACCCTAAGGAATACCTTTGATTGATCTGAGCCAATAACGGGTAATTACCTGCCCCTTGCCAATCATTGGCTTCGAAATGGACATGTAACTCAGGTAAATCTGAGAGAAAGTCTACTAAAACATGGGGAGAGTTTTTCACTCTACAAAGGAGTACAGTGAAGAAGAGACTCACTCTTTGAGGCTGTGGTTTAGTGGTGTGAGAACATGACCCTCAGAGTTGCTAGACCACCAAGAGAGACAGAGAAGATGAAGACCCTGGGTACTTGATGATGTCACTGAGCCACTGTGTTAATCAAACCTGAAACTGGCCAGACAACATTCAGGCATCTTGTTATGTGAGAATCAAGGTGCAAAGTCCACACACTTGCATTCATTTCTCAAGCCGACTTGTATTGTGAACGCTGAATTATATGGTGAAAATGATAATTCATAAATTATCTAACAATGCTTACAGCCTTTTGACAAATGACTACAATCAGCCTGTGAAATAACTATATAATTTCCCTCTTTCAAGAAATATAGGCTCAAATAAATAGGTGGATTGGACCCTATACTCTAATGCTGAAGACTATGCATGTAATACCAATTCTGTGCTCAGTGCTTGTCAGGCAATATGGACAGATGATAAACACCAACCTATGTAGACAGGACATGGCAAAATATTTGGAAATGTGCTGAGTTTAAATATGCACTTAATAACCACTTACAGTTCACTAAGTTACTTGTCAACATAGTTCAGACACAGCGGTGGTAACCAACTCTTAAGATTGCCTTTATGCCTGGTAGAACTGTATAAACAACAGAAAATTTTGCAAATAGGTAACTCCTGAGCCTGAAAGATCTAGTGGCTTCTGCTTGCTTTCCTTTGAATCACTCACTTTAGGGGAAGCCCATCTTCATGTCCCATGTATTGAAGATGCTCCAGGGACAGGTCCATGTGTCAAGAAACCAAAGCCTCTTTCCAGTACGCATGGGAAAACAACCTCCAGCTGACCAAAGCCCTGGCCAACACTTGAGCCCTAGCCACCCAGCTAGGTCACTCCTGAATTCCTGACTCACAGAAACGGTGTGATAATGAATGTTTATTGTTTTAAGCTCAGTTTGAGGGTGAATTGTTACACAGCAGTATATAACTTAATAGACTGGATAATTGAATAAGCTTTCCCTTTAAAGGCAAAAAGTCACCCTTGATTTATTTGTCACTTTGTGCATTTCAAAGGAGAACATATGTGCGCCTCACCAAAGCCCTGTGAAAATATTAGGGAAAGTGCCCTTTCAGAAGACTTATTGTCCCACAGACCTGATCCAGGTACTCTAGGGTCAAAATTAGCTGGACAGCATTTAGAGTCTCCCGCCTCTGCTGAAGCTTAAATATACGGAGAATCAATAAAAAATAAAATATAATAAATTGAGCTGGTGATGTAGCTTAATTACTAGAGTGCTCGTCTAGCATACATAAAGCTCTGGGATTGGTTCCCAGTGCTGCATAAACCAGCTGTGGTTGTACGCCCCTGTAATCCCAGCACTTGGGAGGTAGAGGCAGGAGGATCAGAAGTTCAAGGTCATCTTTAACTATATAATAACTTCTCTGCCAGCCTGGGATACATGAGACCCTGACTTTAAAAAAAAAAACAGCTAAATAAAACAAAAATGAAAAATGCCTTCCAAAGTCCCTAACTGAAAAAGGCTTCCTTAGAGAGGTAGTCGGTGTTATACAAGACTCCCACAGCTCCCGGCCTCCCTGCGTTTTCTGGTTCTCATAACACACAAGAGTTTATGGTCTTGGATCTGTTCCAAAATTGTAGATAGCCATCAATTTTTGAGAACATTCATATATTTTGAACAGTGAAACTGTTAATGGTTATGGTGTTTATAGCTTAGGTTTAAATAGGAAACTAATAAAGATAAAATCTGTTTGATAAGGTACTCCAGCACCGTCAATGGAAAGTTTCCTGCTGCTCAGCTGAGTTCTGACTCCTTCACTGGAGCCCAGATCCATTTTTCAGAACCCGTCATCATTGAGAGGAAGTTAAAACCAACGGAGCTCACGTGTTCCTATAGCTAACACAGAGGCGGTAAGTGCGACTTTCAATCACGAGTGGCCTGCGTCTGCTTGTCCAAGCACCATCGTTGATTTTGGTTTCTTATTCGCTTTGAAAGAGCACAGAGAAACTCCCGGGCCAAAACTGCTCAGACAGAATTCTCAGTTGATGACCTTGGCTTGAGCTGGAGCAGTTCTTGCAGACAAACCTTGTCTCTGCTCCAGAAGCAGCCAAGTTGTCACACATGTTGCCTGAGCAGCCATCTGCAGCAAGGATCTTGGCACAAAGGCAGCCTGGGTTGGTTTCTTAGAAGCAATCCACATTCAAGCCTAAAATGGGCCCCAGAGCACAAACCCATCTGCACTCGATGTTGCTACAGGTGTGGGGTGTTGTGGTTTCTAACATCTTACATGTGTTCTCCGAACAATACCTCGAGTGTCTGATTGTTTGTGGCCTGTGTGGTTTTCCTGCATTTCTGGTAGCGGGTCTTAGACAGAGAGGCAGTTGCCTGCAAAGTATTACTAGAGATGACGTAGAAAGACGCACATGCGGAAACCAGGGTTGGCTCTGAAAGAAGCTCACCCTGAGCTCAGTGTAGGATGGGCACTGCAACACGAGTCTGTGAAGTTGAAATAAGCCCAGGTTTACTGGCTTTCAAGCCCGAAGATCTCCCGGCACCTCCAAAGAATCCTTCCAGTTCCTAGAGTTCTGCAGTAGGGTAACAGAAATCTGGATTCAAAGTAACCTGAGGGTTAAAAGGAGGAAGCACCCTTTGGAAGAGCTCTTGCCAGCACGAAACAGGGAATGATGAGCGGATTTCATGTGAATCATCTAAATAATAAATCCAGTAAGCTTTGACTCTGGGCCCTAATCCTGGGATACAACAACAAATCAACAAATGCCCAGGGCATGGAGCTTACAAAACTAGACAAAACTAGAGCTGGAGAGATGGCCCAGCAGTTAAGGAGCTTGCCTCCAGAGCGTAAGGACCAGGGTTCAATTCCCCAGTACCCACATAAGCCAGATGCACAAAGTGAAGCATGTACACACCCATCTCTCTCTCTCTCTCTCTCTCTCTCTCTCTCTCTATATATATATATATATATATATATATATATATATATATATATATATATATATATATATATATATATACATATATCCCCTCTCTGCCTATAAATAAATAAATCATTTAAAAAACTAGACATCCAGGTGATACTTTAAAAAGCAGATAGATAATCATGGGACCTAACTACCTATAGCCACTTAATTAGGACATGTGCCCCACACCTGCCAAACTAAGGGGGGGTACCATTACCCCTTCCCACAGACATATTCTTCAGACTATCACGTTTTCATTTGGAGAAAGAATTCTTTCTCCTTCCAGTCTAACCTGATATATATTCAGATTCCATTTGCCTCACATAAAAACAGTGCTCCCAAAACCCCCATAAAACTAAATTAATAATGAAGCTGGTGGGGGAGGGGTGTTTGTGTGTCGTCAACATGTACATAGTTGCAATCCCGTTCATGTGAACTCTCCTACCAATAATTGGCCCCACTGGAAGTGCCTGCCTTTAGAAACTAAAACACCTTCCCTTTCTCCTTTTTCTCCTTCCACATGAGTGATGGGAATGAGAGGCGTAGACTGCCTCCTTGCAGGGATGGATTCTCCTCTCCTAAGAAAAGTGATCTGCAGGCAGAAGTCTAGACACTGACCCTGCAGGCTGGTCAGCGTCTACATTGGTGGAGCTCAGGCGTCTCTGTGCATGGCAGAGAGACCAGGGACAGAAGTCAAGTGGATCAGCTGGCTCAGCCAGAGGACAAGGGAAGGGGTGGATGTCCCAGAGTCCCAGAGCCTTGTCCTAAACTCCTAATTTAGGGTCTCTCCTTCTGCCCTTCATGGCCTCTTGGTCATTCCCCCAGCGTCAAGGGCAGGTGAGTAGGGTGAAGCGGTGAAGACTAAAATCCTCCAAGACTCGGGCTGTGACTATGGACACAAAGTCACATCAGGTCTAATTTTTCTTTTAAAAAGTACATCAACAGGGGCTAGGAAGATGCCTAACTGGAAAAAGATGTTGAACTGAAAACTGGCCAGCTGTTTGCCTGGAGTGATGGAAGACGCTCAGCCTAGCAGGCATGAACTTGACCATGGAGTGTGAGCATCCGTGCAGACACACCATGCATGCTGTGCACACAAAACACGCATCAGCTTACCTAAGCAGACTTGCAGCTAAACGTAACTGGTTATCTACACCCATTTTGTGAGCATGTAACAGACAAAAGTAAACAAAGAGTAAAGAGAAAGAAGAAGCAGTAGTGACATTTTAGAAGTTTAAATAAAGCCCATTTAGGAGAGTAATAATGTCTTTTCAGACTCAATGAAATAGTGAAAGGTGAGACATTCTGGGCAAAGATCCTTCTTTTTTAATTAGTTTTTAAAAATATATTGTTTATTTATTTGCAAGCAGAGAGAGAGAGAAGAGAGACAGAGAGAATAGGCACGCCAGGGATCCTAAGTACTGAGAATCTTCTCAACAGCATCACTCAAGGAATAAAACCCAGGAAGAAATGGCTTCTAATCCCCAGGGGAAATTAGTCTCAAACTACAGTTCCATCCCCAGCCTCCATGGTAGTCAAGTAGAAGGTAGAATAAGGGGTTTTCAGAATACAGTTTTCAAACCACTTCCAACCAACGAGCCTGTCTCAGAAAGCTGAAGAAAGGTGTATCTCATCAGAACTAAGTCAAGAATGGAAAATGGGAAGTCCTGGAACTCAGGAGAGAGAATTTGTTCCAAAACAAAAACTAAGCTGATCCTCAAATGGTAGTGATGGGAGATGTTAGGGTAACAGACATATAACCAACAACTAAACCACCCAGGTTAGAGGCTCACAGGCTCTCAGTGACTTCTGATGGGTTTGAGCCTGGTAAGAGAAATTTCCATATATTTCCATAGTAAATTTAAGGCTGATTTGGTGGCAAATATAGAGATACTTTTCAACTTATAGTGGGGTTGTGTGTCAATAACCCCATTGCAGACTAAAACTATCACAAGTTGAAAATGCATTTAACCTACCAAATATCCTAGTTTGGCTGTGCAATACACCTCAGTGGAGGTTGTTGATCCTCATGGACTTGCTGGGGGCTGCAGGTTACCACCACTGCAGGGAATTGTGGGAAAATGTCCAACTACAAATCCCCAATAGGAAACAGTTCAAAATTCAAGGTGCAAAGTATGGTTTCTACCAAATGCATCATCGTAAAGTCAAAAATGAGTAAGTCCCATCGTCAAGAAAACCTGTGAGAAAAACCAAGCAAAGAAAGTAATACAGTTCACACCAGGGAAAACTGAGTTGTGGAGACAAGGGAGAGCAATAAAGTTTTATTGACTGAGCCACATACAGTTGCAATAGCTTTTACATGGAAATGTCATTTAACTAGAAACATGTCAATCCATCTAAAACTCGTCATCGTTTGGATGGTGATAAGTCATGAGAATGTGGTTGGGGCAGGGCTGAGAGAGAGAATGAATTTTATCTTCATCGTGAGATGTCAACAGATAATATTTAAAGGTATAAACTCAAGAAGTAGCCATGAGAACATGAGATTTCGAGGCATTGTCTGGCATTAGCCCATTTTCCATTGCTGTAACAAAATGCCTAATGCTGGACACTTTACAAAGAAAAGGGATTTATATAGTTATCATTTTGGAATCTAGACAACATGGTACCTGCTCTGGCTAAGACTTCTTTGGTTGTAGCACGTCATGGCAGGAGCTCACGGGAGAGAGGGAGAGACTGCATGGTGAGACAGAATCCTGACAGCTAGTCAACAGGGAGGAGGTTTCCAGGTCAGCTCCAGCTTGATTTCTCAGTGACCTGCAGCCCAAGTATATGCGGTCTTACCATCTGGTTCTGGGGGGCAACCAAGAGCCTTGGCAATGGCTTGTAACTTTTGTGTAATTCCCTCCTCACCCTCCCTCTAAATCCCCCACTAATGTTCTGCCCCACCCCTAGCCTGTCAGGTAACTCCTCCTCTCCTCTCTCCTTGTTTCTTCTCTCTCCTCCTCTCATTCCACTTCCAGGCACACATTCCTGGTGCTGACCATCATTTGCACTCACCTGCCATTGATCCCAGTTAGGAACCCCAGATGAGACAGAGAGGACACCCCGACGTTTGTCTTTCTGTGCCTGCATGACCTCGCGTAGAATGATTTTTACCAACTGCATCCATTTTTCCGCAAATTTCATTTTTCCTTCCTGCAGAGTAGAACTCCACTGTGTATATGTACCACATCTTCATGAACAATTCACCCATTGATGGGCATCTGGGCTGATTCTAGATCCTAGCTATTGGGACTAGAGCAGCAACAACCATACTGGAGGAACTATCTCTGTAGTAAAGAGTGGAGATATGTTTATGCCAGGAGTGGTATAGCTGGGTCACGTGGTAGAATGAATGCCATCCTGACTGGGGTGAGATGAAATCTCAAAATTGTGTCGATTTGCATTTCTCCGATGACTAAAGATGTTGAACATCTCTTTAAGTGTGTAACCGTCCTTTGCGTTTCTTCCTTTAAGAACTCTTTGTTCAATTCTCTACCCCATTTTTTATTAGGCCGTATGATTTTTTCATTGTTTAATTTTTTGAGTTCTTTATAGATTCTAGACTCAGACCTTTGTCGGAGGTACAGCTGGGGAAGATTTTCTCCATTGTGGGGATGTCTATTGATGCTGTTGATAGTTTGCTTGTCTGTACAGTAACTTTTGAGTTTCATGAGGTCCCAGTGGTTGGCTGTTGATCTAATATCCTGTGCTACTGAGGTCTTATTCAGGGATTCTTCCCCTATGCTTCTATCATGAGTGTTCTTCCTGCTTTTTCTTCTAGTTGTTTTTGAGTTTCAGAACTCTCATAGAGGTTCTTAATCCATTTAGAGTTGACTTTTGTGCAGGGTGAGAGGAGGGGGTCTAGCTTCATTCTTCTACACATGCTTGTTCAGCTTCTCCAGCACTACTTGTTGAAGATGCTGTCTTTGCTCCCATGTGTATTTTTGGCCCCTTTGTCAAAGATCAGGTAGCTGTATTTGTTTGGATTTAGAGATGAGTCTTCTATTCCATTGATCGGTGTGCCTGTTTTTGTGCCAGTTCCATGCTGTTTTAGTTACTATGGCTTTGTAGTATATCTTTAAATCCTGTATTGTCATACCTCCAGACTTTCTTTCTTTCCTTTCTTCCTTCCTTCCTTTCTTTTCTCTTTTTTTTAAAGGTAGTGTCTCACTCTAGCCCAGGCTGATCTGGAATTCACTATGTAGTCTCAGGGTGGTCTTGAACTCATGGAAATCCTCCTACCTCTGCCTCCTGAATGCTGGGATCAAAGACATGTGTCACCACTCCCAGCTGGACAGATTTCTTTGGTTGCAGATATTTTTGGCTATCTGAGACCCTCTGTTCTCCATTTGAATTCTGAGACTATTTTTTCTATCTCTGTGAAAACCATTGTGGAATTTTCATTGGAATTACATGGAGTTTGTATATTGCTTTAGGTAGGTTGGCTATTTTCACAATATTAATTATTGGAATTAATAGTAACATTAATATTAATGAATATTAATATTCATCCATGAGCATGGGAGATCTTTCCACCTTCTCATGTCATCCTCAGTGTTTTCATTTTCTTTGTATAGGTCTTTCACTTCCTTGGTTAGTGATATTCCAAAGTATTTACATTTTTTTGTGGCTACTGAAAATGGGATAATGTCACTTATCTCTTTCTCCATGTCTATCTTTGGTATGTAGGAAGGCTACTGATTTTTGTATCCTGAGCACACATTAATTTCTAATTTAAAATGTCAATGGTCTCTTCAGTCTCTCATTTGATTTTGTTCATTCCTCTGAGAGATACTTTGATGTGTCTACACACACTGTTCCTGACGTCCTCACTGTTTCTGACGTGGCTTTAGCAATTGCTCCCAAGGTGACTATAAAAGTGAACAAAGTCTTATACTCTCCCACAGCAGTGCACTAGGGGACTCACTGTGCTTAAAGAGAGACCTGTGTGGGATATTCTGCTGACATAGAGTGTAATTGGATGTTAAAGTTTAACAGCTACCAGGAAAAAAAAAAGTTTTATTGGGTGTTAACAGCAATACTCTGGAGCTGTACTCTCAGAAAGAAAAAAAGATTAACACATAGTAGGAAGCTCACAGGAAGTTCTTCAACCAGATCCAGCAGTAGATAACATTGGCTTGGCCAGGGAACAGTGAGTAAGCCAAGGCAGAGACACACAAAACAGGCCCCCTAACAGGGTCTACAGTATCACGGACTGCGTAAGGATCCTGACCTGCAAGTTAATATTTAAGCAAACCTGTATCAGTTGATGATAGAGGTTTTTGCACAGGCATTATTTCTCCTAGGAGAGTCTTGAAGGGTGGAGAAGACCCATGACCTTCCTGCTTCAAGTATAAAAAATAAAAACAGACCAAAAAAAATCTTATCTAAATTGGAGTGGCATAGGCATCTCTTCCTGGTCCTTCGTTTCTCTCCCCACAGGGGCCTGTTTTGGTAGTATTGCCTCAAATTTTTATTCATTTATTAATTCATTTATCAAGCATTCGAGATACCATCTAGGATTGTGTACCTGCAGAGATAAACAGGTCCAAATGTCTGCCTTCATGGTACTTAAAACTCCAATGATGTAAACACACACACACAGAGAGAGAGAGAGAGAGAGAGAGAGAGGATGTCAGCACTAGAGCCTGTCATGTTCAGAAATCACACACTCAAGTGGCTCTACAGGGGCCAGGCAGGAAGTGAAAATACCCAAAGGTGTTAGGAAGAGATGGCAACCAGAAAGGATGCATACTGAAAGACATGCAATTCCAAGGATTTTGGTTTGGTTTTCATTTTGAGTCAGGGGTTCATGTCTTCCAAGCTGACCTCAATCTGGCTTTATAACCAAGGATGACCTTAAACTTCTGATCCTCCTACCTCCACCTTCCAACTGCTGGGATTATAGGCTTGCATCACCATTCCTAACTTTATGCAACAGTACGTAAAGAACCCAAAACTTCACTTTTTAGAACACTGGGCAGTCTAAAGAAAACACTCTTTTGGGCTCTGTAGGCCTCCCATGGTCACTATTCAACTCCCAAATCTCCTTAGACCAGAAGCCAGGGCCCAGAAAGAATGCGGGCCATGTTCAAGGTCACACAAGCAGGCAGTGGCTAAGCTAGAGCTACATTGTGGCTGTCTTGGCCCTGGTCCAGGGATTTGCACCACCCCCTCTGGTCAGTTCCTGAGGCATCTTGGCAAGTTCCTCATGTTCGACATGATCTTGCTGAACAACTCATTCATTCTCTCAGCCATTATTTACAAAGCTATCTTGTGCCAAATACCAAGGAAGGCTGAAGAGTGTTGAACAAGTCCAATGTCAGAAATAGGCCTCAGCCTCCCAGAGCTTAAGAACAGATTATCTCGGCAATCTAGATATATAATTAGGAGGAAATAATAAATTCCTTTTCTCTCCTTTGAGCACTTCCACAGCATCAGTTATGACTCGCTAGGCCCGGATACACACATGTGCTCAAGTCAGACAAGAAATAAACTTAATGTCGCATAATTGATGTCATATGTCCTTTAAAATTAGCCTATCCCAGCCAGCAGGATGAAGAGTTACCACGGAGTAGTCAGGGGGCACATGGAAGGTGCTCGGTGCACAGTGGTTGGCAGAGTGACAGTCAGTGTTCGTGTGTGGTGCAGTTTCAGCTGCTGAACAGATGCTTGAACCGGTCCCGCATTTGCTACGCTCACAAGTCTCAGCAGCCCCATGGTCATGTGCCAAGGTCTTTATTCATTGCAAAATATTGACAAAGTACCTGCCTACCAGGTAGAAGAGACAAGAGGCTGCTGGTGTGGATATGTAGGTACTACAGCATTCAAGGATCGCTGTCTAGAAACCAAGGGTAAGTTGCAAACTTTTTTTTTTTTTGCTAAGCATATCCCAGAAGTATACTAGAAGTTAGTCCTCCTAGGTTAGATATTTAGTTTAGACCACCTATCTCAGATAGAAGGAGAAATGGCCACAGGTATGATCCACATGGGTTCATTAAAAGTTTCGCTAGGTGACTGAAGGCGGATGATTAGGAGATCTGGCAAAAGGCACGTGGTCATGTGTCTCTGAATGGGCACATGTTCCATATGACTATTCATGGAAAGGTGGCCTGCAGTGGGTAGGAATCCCCCTCATTCAGTTATCTTCCTTGTATGCCCACTCTTACCATCACCCAATGAGGTGGTGCACAGAGTGGCATGGAGGTTACGCATGGGTTGGGTACTGGACTTCACTCATCAAGACTGATCTAGCTGTAACCACTGCTGAGTGCCTAATCTGCCCACAGCCTTTGAATGGCTCCGATGGCACCGATCCCAGAGAAATCAGCCCGCTACATGCTGACAAGTAGGGGCAGCACTTTGTTCTTATTGCAATGGGCACTTGTGCTTTTGACCTTCCTTCCTTGAATGTTTCCAACCAGTGACCATCCCTGGACTTAGAGAACACCGTATCCACTGCTGTGGTATTCTATGCAGCCTTGTTTCTAACCAAAGAATTAGTTTCTTGGCAAAAGAAGCTGCTGCAATGGATCCATGCTCATGGAATTCATGGCTCTTACCATGTTCTGTTATCATCATAACATACCTGACTCAATAGAATAGTAGAACAACTTTTTGAAAACTCAGGCCGGGTGTGGTGGCGCACACCTTTAATCACAGCACTCAGGAGGCACAGGTAGGAGGATCCCCATGAGTTCAAGGTCACCCTGAGACTACATAGTGAATTCCAGGCCAGGCTGGGCTAGAGCGTGACCCTACCTCAAAAAAAAACAAACAAACAAACAAAAAACACGCAGTTATTGTGACAGCAAGGTGACAATACCCTGTAAATCTGGGTCCAATGTTTCTCAAGGTACCTGTATGACCCAGTGGTTTGGGTCCCATAGGTAGGACGCCTGGTAGAACTGGAGGTAGCTCTTCTCTGTTGCCTGTCACCCTTACTGGTTTGCTAGTATCATTCCTTCATTCTTTTCCCTGTAACTTGGGACACTGCTGCTCTAGGGGCTTTAGTTTCCAAAGGATCTAAAAGTGGAAAATGTTCCCACCAAGGAATACGACCGTGATTTCATGAACTAGAAGTGAGACTTCCCTGAGCACTTTGCACTCCTCACACCAGTGAGCTGAGAAGCAAAGGGGAGGCTTCCAGTACTAACTGGGAACACTGGTGGGAATGATCCCAGGGAAGTTGGAATGGGGTGAGGAATCACACATTTGGAAGGCAGGAGATCCTTTGGGGGACATTGCTACTTTTCTTATGCTCTAGGATTAAATCAATGGGAAAAAAAATACTCAACAACTCAATTCAGGTAGGACTGAACCCAGAACCCTTCAAGAATGAAGACTTGATCAGGAACCACCATCCATTTGCAGAAGTGCTGACTTAGGCCAAAGAGACTCCGGAATGTGAGCTGGAACAAAGAAACAGTAACCACTACAGCGGTCGCACAGCATAAATGCGGGTGTGACACTTTCAGTATTTCTCCTCTTTTTGTTTTTCATGTTCGTTTATGTCCTAACAAAATATCATTACCTTCTTCACCATATCACCGAGCCTAAAGTATGTTAAAGATCTTTACATGTCAATATTTAAGTCGTAGACTATCAGAAGGGGATTGTGAGTCAGCTAGAGAATTGAATATCACCCCCACAAAGGGACATTGCCTGCTCTTCTGGAGTCAGTGTGGTCCCACCTTACCCTTGATCTGCCCTACCCCGCCCCCACCTTCTCTTCCACCCCACAGCCTTCAAACTGGCACCCCAGCAGCTGCCGCATACACCACAGCACACACAGACTCCATCAGCCCCCACACTGGCTTAAAGTTAAATCTACAATAATAATAAAAATCATCATCTCTTATTATACCTTCTGGTGCTTTTGCCTTTCTTTTCTTTTTTCTTTCTTTCCTTCTTTTTTGAATCTAGGATCTTGCACATGCAAGGCAAGCACTAGACCAACTGAGCTATATACTCCAAAGCTCTTGCCTTGCTGATTGAACCCTGACTAACCGCCTTAAATGCCAAAGGAGGTTATCTCCTCCATATTTCAGTTCAAAGGTGAGCAATCCAGAAGGTCAGGGCAGCGCGACTACACTTGGACTTTCAGGGGTCCAAGCTCCTTTCATTGTGTTGTACCCCTATTATAGGACACTGTCATCACCCACCTGGTCAAAACGAGACTGTGACATATAAATTCCAGCCAGGAGCAAAGGGCTATACAGGGCATGGGACTGGGGGGAGGGGCAACAACGACAAATACAACATCTATGGCTCAGCCTTGGAAGTGACTTGTCACGTCTAGTCACAGTCTATAGGTGAAAACTTCATCACAACGCTTCATCCAGTTCAAAGAAACACTGGGAAATAAATTCCAGTGAGGCAGCCATTTACCTAGAAGTAAAGGGAAATGGCAATTTGAACAACTAGTTGCCTCTAGCATATAGATGATGTAACAGATATACATGCATTTAAAGAGAGAGACTAGTTTTAGGAACACGGACATTATTATATGTCATAATAGTAAAACATTAAATATTATGTAACTGTATACAATTATATATAATGTACTAATATAATTCACACTGTTACAGCTAATTTCTATCTGGTCCATATAGTTATACATAATCTTACATAAGTATAAGATATAATATAACAGATTATAATGCTGATACCATGTCCTAAAAACAGTGCAAAGGAACCACTGAAAATGAGCTGAGTTACTCTGTAAACCAAAGCCAGGAGCAGACTAGTGCTATGAAAAATTGAATTGAATGCTTCCAGATTTAAGATTCTTGGTGCCAATAAATAAATAAATACACCACTGCTGTAACAACAAACCCCAGGAACTTTCCTAAGTAAAGATCAGAACTGATCATGAACTGTTGCCTCAGGTATCAGGTTGCATTTTGCATTACCGACCGAATGGCTCACTAGTACGAATGATTTTGTGTGAGATCCACATGGATGAAATAATCTAGCACCCAGCCTAGACTGAACCTCAGAGAGGAGATGTGGTTCAAATGTGCCTTCTCGGCATGTCAGGAAATGTTTGCTCCAATTAAGCAATCTCGTTTTAGAATTAAATCTGTGCCAAGAAAATAAACAATCTATCTTTCATGAACACATCCACTCTTGTATAAAACCTTTTTATTTTCTGGGAAGTTGCTCTTGGGGTTTGTACATATCATGAGATCAGAGCTGGAAAAACCCCGGGGTTTCATTTTAGCATCTAACAGTTTTGGAAGCTATCAAAAAAGCCACACAACATAGTCTGACAGAGCTCTCTGAATGAGGAGATATCAAAGATCTATAGGTCACCCCTTTCCCCCAAAGCTAGAGTTTTATAGGAACACCATATTAAGTTCAGTGGGAGGTTTCTTCTCAGTCTTGAGCTGTGTAAAAATGAGCTGCAAGAGAATGTGTTGCTGATCACAGATCCAATGCTCTTGTGCTTTCAGCACATTGGAAGGGTATGGACTTCCAAGATCAAGTTGCAGCCATGGTTTAGTCAGGGAAAACACTGAAGACCAAATGCTCAGTGGGCTGAAGAAAGCCATCAAAGGCAAGAGGCTGGAAGACCCCACCTTGGACAGTTGCAGGTCTGGAGCAAAAGTTGGGTTCTGCTCCATCTCTCACTGTCCTGACACCTCCCCTCTCCGCTCCCCCAGGCCAGTGCTGCTCCCTGTCCCCTGGCTGTCGCCCTTACTGTTTCACGGCAAACCCCGTCTGTGCCCCACCGCATCCGCTGCATCTTTCATTAAGCTCAGCTTTTTGGTTTTTGTTGCATGTGAATAATTTAAATACAATTAAAAACAAGAAACTCTTACTAATTTTTTTAATATTGCCATTGCCTAACACAAAACCAGACATGGCTGTGTGTGTGTGTGAGACATTTGTTTATGAAATGAACAAGTGAAATCTAAAGAAGGTGGACTATGAGAACTTGTCAATTAACCAACTTGAAGCTCCCTTTCTGAGAGGGCAAAGGGCCCATCTTATAGTTCTAGGGAAGGAGGGAAGAGAAATTGCTCCCAACAGCTTTTGCTGTCCCTGAAATCAGGAATCGGGTCAACCAAGACCTATTGTCGGCTTCCAGCTGCCAAGAGTACGCTGTGGCTCTTTGATCGTCTATGGAACACACTGGAACAGGTGCCACCAGGAGTGACAAGCAAACCTTGCTCGTAGAGCTGAAATGGTACATTCCTTTCAGGGACATATGCCAGGGCAAGCTCCAGGATGCATAGCAGAGAGCACAAGCAATGTCCTCAACTCAGCACAGAAGGCATCTCATGCCACCCAAGTAAGAGTTGGCCTCGCTGTGGACAGCTCCACTGAGCACAGTTTAGTTGGTAATTTGGGACAGACAGACAGCAATTCTAGCATGTGCTATTTCCATCACTCCCCACAACTGTTCCCTGGCAAAGACTGTGCCATCTAAGTCCTGGTTCTGCCACTATTTGCATAACTTTCTGCCATCCTGCCAACCCCTTCATCAGCCTATTTCATCACCTTTGAATGGGGACTATAATGCCACCTACTCATCTTACCAGGTGTAGCTAAGCTTTGGAAAAATATGTGCCCACAAAAATCTTCATAAAAGTATGAGCACCAACACTTGACTTATCTTCCACTACTCCCTTGAGAGAACCTACCTGTCGGTTCACTTGACTTTTCACTGGTCCCCAAGCACACTCCACACCCACACCTTTCATCCTGGTTATTATCACCAGTGACATCTTTGGGACATCAGTTATCCCTGACGTAGTAGGAAAAAAGAACCTCTCTGTGAAGTTCTTCCCCAAACCCATAACTTGAACCATGAGAAAAATATCCTATGAACCCAGATCGGGAGACATTTTGTGGTAGACTTGGTCCATATTCCTGGAAATTGTCCAGGTTTTGAAAATAAGCAAAAACAGAAACTGTCACAGACCAGAGAAGACTAAAGATCCATGACAACCAAACGCATTGGAGTCCCCTGAACGAGATCTTAGAACAGTAAGAGGACATTCCTAAGAAAACCAGTGACACCCACAAAGGTAAGGAGTATCAGGGTGTGCTAACATAGCTTTCTGTGTTTTGACAAACATACCATGGAAGTTTAAGATTTGGGATATAAAGCTGGGCACAGTGGTTCAGGCCTGTTAAAGCCATGTAACATAATCACAGAGCTCTATTAACAAGTAGATATCAAAGAACTACAGATCACACACACACTCAAACTACAGTTGCACAAAATATTTCTTAACAACATTAAGTTCAGTGGGATGTTTCCAGTCATTCTTCAGAGTGAGTTCAAGGTCAGCATAGGATACTTGAGACCCTGTCTCAAAAATAAAACAAAAAAATTAGAGGTATTAAGTGACAGGTTATATGGGGCCCTCCGTATTAGCTTCATAGCTTGCTGTACATTTAAGCTTACTCCAAAATGAAAAAAAATAGGGACTAGGGAGACATCTCAGTGGTTAGAGGTGCTTGCTTACAAGCCTGAGGGCCAAATTTGATTCCTCAGCACCCACGTAAAGCCCGATGCAAAGTGGCACGTGCATCTGTAAGCCCAATGCAGCGAGGACAGTGGGAGGGGGACACAAAGCCAGGAGAGCTTAAGCTCACAGGCCAGCTAGTCTGATGTTCCTTTGCAGCAGCATGAGAGCCTGTCTCAAGGAAAGGTAGGAGGATCCCTGAGTTCAAGGCCATTCTGGGACTACAGTCATCCTGGGCTAGAGCAAAACCCTACCTCAAAAAGAAGGAGGAAGAGGAAGAGGAGGAGAAGGAAGAGGAAGAAGAGGAAAAGGAGGAAGATGAGGAGGAAGATGAGGAGGAAGAAGAGAAGGAAGGAAGAAGAAGAAGAAGAAGAAGAAGAAGAAGAAGAGGAAGAGGAAGAGGAAGAGGAAGGGGAAGGTGGAGCACAGACACCTTAAAGCTGTCCTCTGACCTCCATGTGTGTGGGGTGGTGCACTCGCACACACAAAATAAATATTTTAAATTTTTTCAAAATTCTACTTTTCCCTCCAGGCTCATCAAATATCCTTTCCCTTGTGATGCCTGACTGAATCCTGCAGTCATCTCTGAGCACTCTTTCTGCCCAACTCTCCCTAACTTTGCTTCTTCCCTCCCTGGCATCTGTAGGTTATAATCATTCATTTACTCTTCTCAGCACCCTCACCCCACAATGACATGTTAGCAACCTGAAGGTGATGGGCTTTTAAAAATCTCTAGGGCCTGGAGCAGCTCCTGACAGCTGCTAAACAGCTAATGTGTTTATGGATGGATGGATGGGTATGTGGGTGGATGGATGGGTGGATGGGTGGATTGATAGATGGGTGGGTGGGTGGATGGATAGATGGATGGATGGATGAGTGGATGGATGGGTGGGTGGATGGGTGGGTGGATGAA
>PVHP010038692.1:0-16755 GCA_004024765.1 Zapus hudsonius | reverse complement strand
CTGAGTCCTGTCAAAAGTACACACTTTATTGCATATGCTTTGAAGGAAAACTGTTTACTTTAGCAGTTTCATTTTGTTTGCAGCCTCATTGCGTCTTCTTGTCTAATTAGCAGACATATGCATCATCTCTTGGCCATAAGAAGATTATTTTCTTCCTCATTGGGAGTTTTCCTGAGGAAGGGGCACATGGCATCACCACAGCTCTGGGCATGTTATGTATCATCCCACACATTCTCACCCTGCCACGCTCCTCTTGCAATGCTGCGGAGTCTGGCCAATTTAGATCCATTCTCTAATTTAAGTTGCTTTCATTTAACTCAGGGTGAAAATGTGTGACAAGCTCAGAGCTGTTGAGCTTGGGAGTTCAGAACATGGATCTCCATTGAGAGTTCTGGATATCATGCTGTGTCTGAGAGAGGAAGCACATCAGAATGCTGTCCTTCAGGAATGAGTAACTAGGAACCCAGGCCACTTGGAAGACAGTATTATTATTACTGCCCAGATATCTTCAATATCTGTCAAGCAAAGACATGAAGGAAATGCAGATTTTCTTATGGGTCTCTATTTTTATTAGAAAAAAAAAACCTCAAGAAACTTCTTAGCCTCCTCCCAGATGATGCCTCTATCTCACCATTCATAATTGGGCACAGGGTCACCCCAAATAGACAACAGCAGAAATTAAGTGTTTTAGAATTAAAATAGCACATTGTGATTCATAGCAAGGTCTTGCCAGTCATCCTGAACACAGAATTTTGTAATGTAACTAATTCTGGAACAATATCAGATCCCTATTACTTGTCAAGTACGGGGTGTAGATCTGAGGTAACAATATATAGTGTTTGGAATGGAAAGAGCCATGGTAGAGTTTCTAAGTTATTTGTATGTCACTTGTGATGGTCCACGCAGAGTTACTAACTTCTCTGAGATAATTTTTCTATTAACTTTCTTGTGTCTCACGTTCTTGTTGAATTCCATCTGGGACCTTGATTCTTATAGCACAAGGAAGGATGAAGAGTTCCTTTTTTGAGGAAATATGGGGGGGGCAGGCAGAAGGAAGGTTGGGTGAAAAGTAAGCTGAAGAATATCTTTAAAAAATCTTCTATAAGCAAAATGATTATGTAATTAGTAATTTAAAACAAGAGACTTCTGAGAGTCAAAATATAGATTCTGAACAATCCTTGCAAGTCAAAAGGTATACATGACTGTACACAAGCCAGTGTGTGGTAAGTCAAGTTAAACAAGAGAATATATCCTTAAAGTGTGATGAAAAAGCTAAAGTTATTTCCAAAACTCTTAGAGATAGTGCCTTATCATTGAAAATTTCAAATTTTAACATTTACTTTAAGTCCTAAGTCTTATGAGACAAGAGAAACGGTTATTATAACAAGTGCAAGGACTGATTTAATTCCTAAAGTGCTTAGATGTTTGAGAACAAGTCTAGGAAAATATTGTACATTGTTTTATATTCACTAGAAAATGATAAATATTTCTTTATTTTATCCAATGCATTCCTAGCTCTTCCTCTAATTTTTTCCAAGTTGTAAAGGGCTTAGCCATAAGTGATATTTTTGTAAAGTAAGATCTTTTGGATTTTGTCCATGATAGAATTCTGAAGGGAATAAATAAAAAAAGAAGTATGATCTTCCATAGACAGAAATGAGTTCAAGTTCATGAATAAACTGTGTGAATGGTCATGCTTGGAAAAGAGGAGCACCATGGGTTTTACTCTCAAAGAGAACATTCAGAGTCCTTTATTTCCATTAAGGTTGTATTCTGCTTCTATGCTCACAGAATGTTCTCTGTCAATCAGAATGAGAGAGAGGCTTTTCATTGAAACAGACGCTGAATCTGTCTTATGAGTGCAGCTGATAGCATTGCATGGCTGCAAAAGAATGAAAGGTGTAGAAGAAAACTTAATACATTTATATCTAGGGTAGATATTTTCAACATTGAATGTTGATATTGAGGCAGTGAGGGGAGTTACTACAAAATCATCGCTTTTTTCCACTCAATTTCAAGTAAATACAAATGCTGAACTTTTATGAGTAATAAAGAGACTTGTAATTTTTAGCTTTGTGATCTTCAGCCTCTCTTTTGGGCTGCTTTAAAACACAGGGCTTGAGCGGTAGATGACGTGTAAGAACGTGTGTACCACAAGCTGGAAGGTCTGAGGGCCTGAGACCCCCTTTGTTTAATTCCCCAGAACCCACGTAAACATCTGGGTATGACCACACATGACTGTAGCATAAGTCCTCTGGGGGAGGGGAGAACTGAGACTCACTGGGGCTTGTAAAAATGTAATTCCTAAAATCAGTGAGAATCTCTCTCGAGGAAATGCACAGATAAGTGATAGAGAAAGGGAACCCGACCTATCCCTCTGGCCTCCACTCACACACAGTTGCACATAAACATGTAAACACCACAGACACCACACACATTACAATACTATACACAAAAGAAGCATCCAAACCAAAAGCAATTAACTGATCTAGTTTCCAGCTCTTTCTTGTGAGTCCACTTCCCTTTATGGAACTAAGAAACCATGGTGGAAACTAAAACATTGCTTGGTTTCCTAGTTTGTGTGTTTAGATCTTGGATCGTAGACATTTTTGACTCTTTTTTAGTATGTAATAACTGGACATGTTTATGATAATAAGTCCATATAACATGAAATGATCAAATATGGCAATTAGCCTTTCCACTTGCCTTGCACATTAATCACTCCCTAGTGTTTGGAGCCTTCAAGCACTTTCCTCCTATTTCTTTGTAAACAAAATAATAGATTATTGTGTGGAGTCGTCCTGTTATTTTAGAACACTAAAACTCATTCCTTCTAACAGTAACTTTGGAGTTACTATCCAACTTCCATCTTACCTCCTCTGCCTTTTTCTTGCTTCTAGTCATTCCCTGATCTTGGCATTGACATAAATTGTTTTTCGGTTCTACATATGAGTGAGATCATGTAACAGTTGTCTATGTGTGGCTGATTTTATTTAACATAATTTCCCACAGTTGTTTATAGGCAATCAGCTCTCTAATAAGAGTTTAAGAGAAATCTCACATTTCTTAGCAAACCTTATCACCTTGGGAAGGGCTGTTACTTGGTTGACAGAGCAGCTGATCTGTGGGGTTACATTCAGTTTAGTCTACCAGAAAGAAGAGGTCACCCTCTCCACCCCGGTCTGGGTGACACTGTTGTCATTTAGATGATAAACAAGGCATGAAATACCCTGCCTCTGAGCTCAACACCCAAAAATGGAGACATGAAACCCCTCACCTTTGGGCTCAGTCAGAGGTGACTACGTTAAATCATTTTCATGTTTCTAGTACTCCCTGGATCGTAACTTAGGGTTCGATTTTGTTGTTCTCAGGGAACTTTCCATTGGATCCAAAGCTACTAAAAATAAGTGAATTCATGTGAATTTGAAATCCAAGCTGTAATGGTAACACATCTCTGATAGTGCCCAATTAATTATTCATTAATCTTTACATTTATTCTCTAAGGGGCAACACAAGAAAACTGGTACAGAGTAAACTTGGTCCTTAGAAAAACATCTACTGCTCTAAAGTCCTCATTCTAGAAGAATTTGCTGTTTCCCCTACCTCACTGGATATACCTCCAACATCCCAGCTGGTGACTCTCTAACAAAGGGGGAGAGGATTTCAGGAGCAGTGATTCTGTTGCTGCTGCTATTTGTTGTTTTCATTTCAATGACTTCATTCTGTATAGTGAATTCCCCATGATCACACTGGTGGGATGAGCCTGAAGTTGCCAAATTCTGTATGTGTAAGAAGTGTGTTGCAATTATCTTCATGGTGCTGGGAAAGAACTCCTGACAGAAAGCAGCTGATGGGAGGAGAAAATGTACTGAGACTTACAGCCTCCAGGGAAAGCTCCATGATGGCTGAACAGAGGCTGGACATCACTTCTGCCCATATAAGCTGGAAGAAAGCAACAAGAAAGTGAGGTGAGCTCTGGAAAAGGGGGAAGGTGGACTATAATACCCCAAAAGCCTCCCCCAGAAATGCACTTCCTCCAGGATGACTTTACATCCACAATTGCCATCAGTTGGAGACTAAGCATTCAAAATGCATGAATTCATGTTCAGACAACTAATCCAAACCATATCTTTGCAATCACATCAGATAGTATCAGATTTCCCTATCTTTTATACTAGCAAGAAACTCATATTTGCTTTTTTTAAAAAAATATTTTATTCATTTTCTTTTTTTAATATTTTATTTATTCATTTTCAAACAGAGAGAGAGAGAGAGAGAGAGAGAGAGAGAGAGAGAGAGAGAGAGAGAGAGAGAACCAAGGCCACTACCTTGTTGGTCTGGCCCATGTGGGTCCTGGGGAATTGAACCCAGGGCCTCAGGCACTGGAGGCAAGTGCCTTAAACACTGAGCTATCTCTCCAGCCCTTGCTTTTTTTTTTTTTTAAACACTGGAATTATAGATGAATCTCTTGCTTTTGATAACAGACGTTTGGGGAGGAGAACAGTCATGCATTCATGGTGGAGACATTGTCATGACTCTATCATGCGCTCTGATTCAAGCACTGTCACACCAGATAAGTTCAGTGACACTTGACCAACAGTGTTGCCACTGACCCTCCCCAAACCTCTCACATATCTGGAGTGTGGCACAGAAGCAGAACTCTGGTCTCTGTGTTCATGATTCCTGTTGTGACGTATATTGAATCAGGAAGTTTGAAAAGTTTTTAAACATAGCTAACTCTTTAGCTTTATTTTCAGAAGTGAGGAAGAAGTTGTTATCAACTCCTCAAGT
Organism: Zapus hudsonius; assembly: GCA_004024765.1. Lineage (NCBI taxonomy): Eukaryota > Metazoa > Chordata > Mammalia > Rodentia > Dipodidae > Zapus > Zapus hudsonius. Next base: position 11,964 of record PVHP010038692.1, on the reverse strand, counting down.
CAAACTTCCAAACTTCCTGACTTTCTTTTTCTCAATGGCATGCTCTTCATTGATTGTCTCTTGGAACTTACGCTCATCAGTTATTTTCAGCAAGTGTTGATTAAATGTCTTCCATGTATAAGGCAATGGGGAAAGAACGTCTTGGTCTCCAATAAATCAGAGACATATGAAGGCTTATATAGACATGTTTATAAAGCTTTATAGGAGCTCATAAAAATGTAATTAGTAAGGGAAAAGTAATGGGTGACAGTCCAGGTTATTTTTAGTTTCCTCTTCAAGAATGGACAGGATTTTATCAAGAACTTTAGGAAAGAAAATATGGTGTAAGATGAGGAGAGTGTGGTAAATTGCATGGAACTGTGAAAAGGAAGGGATCAGCATACATGGTTAGACTTTGGAATGGGGGAAAATATAGCAGATGGAGAAAATGTAAATTAAGAATAAATTGTGAAAATCTTGGAGTGTGTACATAGTCCAGGTCCTATCCTAATTTTTGTAAGTTTTCTCATCAAATATGAGAGTTAACTATTTGCAGAAGATAGTAGTTGGATATTAAAGTCTAAATGTGTAGATACATTGTTTGAGAAATTCAGAGGCAAAAGTGAAAGCCAAGTATAATGTCCAAGGCCCCCATTCTTCTAACTATACCATGTTAAGTAGAAAAACGGGGACTACTTGGGGTTCTTCAGAAAAGGTGGCAACGGAGTGGCGAGGGAAGAGGTTACACTGCATCTTAGAGATCACATGAAGAATCACTGTGCCAATAGAGGGCATTGATGTGAGATTGAAAAGTGAAGGATATTATTGGACAAGAGAGAACAGCTTTGTCTAAGCTGATAAATTCAAGACTTGATGGCTCATGGGAGTAAAATAACAGGTGTGGTAGCTTGGGAAGTGTTCTGAGAAGAGTGTCACTCCCCAAGGTGGATTAGATCTAGAAGGACACATTCTTGAAGAGAGGTAATGAGTTTGTTTAGAGCCGCTTTGCATTTGAAGCTCCTGCAGGCAATTGATAAATAAGGGAAGTCAGAGCCAGGGATCCATTGGTGATTCATCAATATGGTAGTAAAGCCAGCCTGACATTTTGTGAAACACAAATCTCAATTCTTGTCTTTCCACTTCAACCCTGGAACAATAATGTGTAGCACTTAGGAGACAAAAAGCCCCCCCCCCCCCCATCCTTGACACAGCTTCCAAGTACTGTTTGCTTTGGGTACTGCCTGTCTCTAGTAGCATCCTGACAGATGTTTTCCCTTAGGCTCAGAATCTGTATTTCAACAGTAAGGCTCTTCTCTGAGTTACGTACCTCATTTTATAATGCACCTCTAATACTCTAAAACACATATGGATCTGTGTTCAATATATTCACTCATAGTCACAACACTACACAAATACACACATGTGTGCACATATATAATCATACATACATATGTATGCACATATTTATTTGATCATTCAAGTACACCATGCTTAAGTTTTATGTATTTTATTAAAATGAATTTGATAGAAACTCGATACATTATTTTATTTCAAATCAAGGAAATGTTCTGTGGCCTTACAGTAGAGTAATTTTCCCTGTCCCTTCTCTGCCAGAGCACTTACTGAATTGTTTTGAGTAATTTATCTTTTAATTGGTTTTCTCCTCTGCTTTATAGTTAAGTTCCGACTCAGCAGAGCAATCCACATATTTCTCTATCTTCTAGCTCAGTACCTGTCATGAAATGTCAATACAATTTGTAGACTACTCATGAATGAATGGGTAGGTGGATGAGCAGAGGATGAGGCAAAGAATGAATGGAGTTTGAGGTGAGAATGAAAGTGATCATGTATGGGAGAGATAGACTGGATACAGGAGTATCTCCTTCCCTGTGGACATCTACCCCATCCTTTCTCTTTTTAAATGAGGATTATTGGTTTTGTGAACTTTGAAGTCTGTCTTTCAAACTTCCTGACCTCTAAAAGGAAATTAGAGTTTTCCATATATTCCTTAGTTAAAACTGTATAGACAGTGCATGAGGAAAACTCAGCAGCCCTTTCTATTATTCTCTGAACTAACTCATTAGTTGATATCAATGCTGGGATAATCAACTTCTCATTAAGACTTCTCATTAGATGATTACTTCTCTTTTTCCTGCTGGGGTAGAGTTCAGAATGTGCAGGTTGTCATCACTTTCATGTTTATCACTTAAAGGAGATTCACCTTCCTCCTAGTTATTACAACTTTTTGTGGGTTTTATAAAAACTTTAATCTTCTGATAGGGTTTTATTATTTTTTTTCTTGGTTGAGCCTTTAGTAATTGCTCCATCCAGCATTTCAAAGGTTTATTTTAGTGAACTGAGAGGGCCATTCATCAAGATTTTATTTTGCCAGCACTCATTCATTGCATGGAAGATTTAAATGGTTTTCACCGTATTTCAGGTCTGAGGCTAGTTGCTTATTTGGTTGGAATATATTGTGAGTGAAAGAATGGTTTCTTTCTTCTTTGAGTAATAGGCTTCCCTTGTAATTATGACTACATGAATCTTTTATTTAATCTCAGATGGTCAGTTCTAAGATATGTGCTCTAAATTATAAAAAATTGGATGAAAATTTAACATATTTGTGGTAAAAACATGCCACCATCAGAAAAACAACAACAACACACACAATCAGATTGATAATGAAGCTATAATTTCTAAAAGGCACCATTTTAATGTCTTAGGCACCAATCTTATGATGTTTAATATTTTCAGCCAATTGTTTCATTGATTTCCTTAAAAAATACACATCAGATAGTGTTCTAAACAATAAGGTGAGAGGTTTTGAACGACTGCTTATAATTTTTCTTTATTTTATACATGATACACAAAGTGCATTAAACCAATATGAATTCCAAAACACATTGTACATTTCTCCTACTAAATCTTTGGTGATTGTTCATTCCACTCTTTTGGCTCCTATGAGTTTTATCTCATTGATAAAGTTGTTTGAAAATAAGCCCATTTTTTCATCCACTTCAATGCATTCATCCATTTAGATTCCATCCTCTTTCCCAAGTATTTCCACATGTTTCTTTCACTCTTCTGTCTTCACCAAGTCTCAGGTAGACCTGGGAAGGCTGAGAGAAAGAAAAGATTGCTGATGGGCTAATCTCCTTAAGGAGTGAACAGAAAAGGACCCATCTGAGAAACAGTGGAAGAACACTGGTTTTCCATTGAAGTATCACAAAGGCCAATCAGTCTACATTGGTGCTGGTAAGGGATTTGAAATAAGTTATCTACTACTGATGATAATATGTATGCCTGTTGCTTTACTCTAGCCCATCTTTCTCCTCTACTACTAAAGCTGTTTTTCTGTCCTGACTTTCTCTTTCTAAGTAGATTTGAAGCCCTTTGAAGACAAGGCTCAGTTCTGTTTTTACCATCACAATCTACTCAATAATTAGCACATAGTAGATACTAAAGTCAAGATGCCGTCACTGTGGTTTGAAGATGTTTACATTACCCTTTACTTTTGTGATTTCTACCTTTCATCCCCTTCAGCATGGTGGCATATACTTTTCTTTCCTAGGCCTTCAAAGTTAGTAGATTTCAGGCCTACAATCTCTACATGGACTCAAGGATGCCAAGATGTCATAGGCCATAATTTGATAACAACATGACCCCAAAGACTTGGTCATAGTTGGTTAGGGTTGAAACCCAACTTGAGACTTGGAACCTGTTCTTGAAGCCCAGATATTTTATTTTAGGAAAATTATTGCTTTCTTTCAGTGCATCGAAAGAGACTAAACTCATTTCATCAAATATCTTTCTTTTCTTCTTAGATTCATCAAATGACATGAGATAGCAATTCTGCATTTCTAGAAAAGAAGCAAAAACCAAAACAATCAACATGAGCACAAATTAATAAAAATACTAGTATGATTGAACTATGTACAAACTCTATTTGCATTTGACTATTACAGGTGCTTCACCTCCATCTGTTCTGCAGGCATCCTTTTATACAAATTAAAAATATTTATTATCTCTCTAAAATTGCCATTACATTTGAGAGTATCATATCAAATTTACCATAATTTACTAATTCACTTTACAGAGCACTCCTGATGAAAAGGCTTATAAAATGCACCAAATAGAATCATTTTATACATAATTAGTAGGTGTTTGGAGAGGAGGCATATGAATGATCTCATATTGTAAGCACAATTAAAGTACTGTGTTTTATTTAGTACCAAATAAAACGTTAAAATCTAAGGCTTAATTAATGAACTTATAATAAGAATGTGTAGACAAAAAGGTAAATAGGTAGAAATAGAAGAGTTTAAATAGACACATACATGCGTCATACATCAATAGATGTATTCCTAAGGCACATATAGTAAGCAAAGCAACCATATGCCAACAGAAGAATCATTTTAAGACATGGTAGAAAGCTGGGTATGAGGGCTCATGCTTATAATCTCAACACTTGAGAGGCTGAAGTAAAAGGACTGACATGATTTCAATGCCAACCCTGGCTATATAAAAAAATTCCAGGTCTTTCTGCCAGTCTGGGATAGTGTCTCTTCAGCTAAGAGGGATTATAAAAACCATTTAATACAGAGTTCTTATTTTACTGATGAGAATACTGAGACCCTTCGAGAGCAGAGAGTGGGGCATATTTCCACTTCCAAATAATGCTGGTATGAGGGGATGCCTATTGCTAGCAGTCCAGATGAAGGAAATATTTAATCATTTTTAAGACCATTCTGGTCATGTGATCCTCCTGCCTCAAATGTTAAAATGATGAAATATTAAACATATGACTAAATGATCTTTTTAACTGATAGTTTTTCTTACATATGCCTTAAGTTTCTTGAGACATTTAGACTGAAGCAGGAACTGTGCTATATGGACACAGATATGTGTGAGCAGATCATACCCCTGATATCACGCAGAGTCCAATGACATATAAGTACATAGATATGAAAATAAGCTTTTAGACTATCCTTTGCACTGCATGAATAGCAGGATGACAAGACAAAGGATTACAAGTTTGGAGAAGAAATATTTGTATAGTGAAATCTTCTCTGAGGACTCTACAGTTGAGACATGAGCCAGAGAAAAGGAAGAGCCTATGCTAACTACATGGACTTTGAGGAAGGATGGATCCTTAGTAAAGGGTAACAGAGACAGATTCTAAATTTTGCAGATAGCTCACTAGACATTACACAGCATTAAATACCATCATAATCAATTACTATGTAATCCTAAAAGCAATAGTATCAGATTAGAGAATGAATTAACCTGATTTATATTTTGAAAGAGTAGTTTCTTTTAAAAATGGATTGCAGGGGCTGGAGAGATGCTCAGCAGTTAAGGTGCTTGCTTGCAAAGCCTAATGATCTGGGTTCGATTCCCCAATACTCACGTAATGCCAGATGCACAGTGGCAAATGCATGTGGAATTTGTTTGCTTTGCTGGGGGCCCTGGAGTACCAATTCTCTCTCTGTGTCTTCCCTCAATCTTTCTCTGATTGCAAATAACTAAAATTTTAAAAAGTGGATTACAAAGATGGAAGTCAAAGGAAAGAGGTATACAAGATTGTACAGAAGTTGTTGTGTTGGATATATTTAGGGTTGGGATACCAAAATTTGTCAGGTATTTGTGATTATAGAGCTGGGGAGAATTAATGAGAGTGGAGAAATTGATGATATTATTTAACTTACGATAAAAATGTTTAGGTGGATAAGTAGATAAGACAGAAATAATTTAAATAGTTACACACACTCATCCATTATTCATGAATACACAGCTTTCCAGGGCAGATAGATACAGGAAGCAAATAAACTATGTACCAACAAAAAAAGTTTTAAAAACTCCTTGAGAGGGTGAGTGATGGTAGTGTTTCCTGAGATGGGCTTCACGGGGAGAAACACTATATGTTTTATTAGAATGGCATTTATAGTTTATTTGACTTGAATTACCTAACCCAACTCAAAAAGATTAAATCCCACCTGGAGCCAAATACATATTTTATTTGGTCAGGACCAATATGAATGTGACATAGCAAATGATGAAATATGGATGTTATCTTCTCTTATCACAAACAAAACAATAATTTTTGTCATGGGTGAAGGCCATCTTGGAACTGAATGTGAAACGGTAGAATTTGTGAATATGGGAGGCATAGTGAACATGTGTCATTATGAGTGGTGATTATGTGTGTGCATTAATGTGTATGAGGATAGAATGTCCCCATGAGCTTATAAAATTGGATGCCCTTGGGTTAGGTGAAAGTTTGAGGTAGTCCTCTATCATTTTCAGTTTGATCTTTAGTAAACTTTAATTTTTCCCCAAACCATTTTCAAAAGCATTATTTTACATAAATACTCATGAAGTTATATGAAGACCAATTCTCTTGCTTATAATGAAAAGAGTCTATCAATCATGCACTTACCACTGATAAATGTTCTGGTAATTTCAGGAGTATGTTCATCATCCCAGTTTTCACCCCTCTTCCAAAAATAGAAAGAGCCCATTCTAGTCTCAAATTCTGATTGAAAATTGAGAGCCATACATCATCCATATGTGGCAGATATTCATATAACTCCATAGCTATCAAGGATGCTATTTCTCTGTAGTGCTGAACATTAAGCATAAGCCAGACTGAAATTTGTATCTTGAAATCAAACTAATGAATGCCAATCTTGAGTTGTCCACAACCTGAATGATCACAGTGTAATACAATATATTTTTTGAATGGCTCCAAATGGGCTAAATTTTTCCGTAAACTGAATTGGATTTCTGCTTTTAGTTTCATATAGCATAATAATATTCACATGTTCCAAAAATCACTTAAAATGAAGAAAAAATTTCTATTTTGAGCAAGAAAAAAGTAATTTTTGATCTAGTATATAGACAAAAGAAGTATGAGGATGAAATTTTTCACTTTATTGGGAGAGAAATTGGAGGCACTCAGGGAACACTAATGTGCTTGTACCATAATTAGGGGAACCAAAACCTAGGACTAAATCCCTAAGTTTGTTTATTTATTTACTTATTTATTTATTTTTGGTTTTTCGAGGTAGGGTCTCACTCTAGTCCAGGCTGACCTGGGATTCACTATGTAGTCTCAGGGTGGCCTTGAACTCATGGTGATACATGGTGTGCCATCACACCCAGCTCCTAAATTGTCTTTTAAATAGATGCAATTAATGCATATCATTTCCTTCATCACTTCTACAAACATGCTACTTTCTGTGGTTTACAATATGGGAATTTATTTACTGGAAGAACATTGTATTTCAACATATAAAAATAAGTTGTTTTATATAGGAGTTATTTAATGATTTGTTTGTTATAATTGATTTTTTTTCTGTTTTTGTTAGTTATTACCAGTATCTCTATATTGTGTCGCATCAGAAGAGTGGATTAGTAGTTGGTGACTTTAAGTCTGCTCGCTTGATTGGCATTGCCATGATCTTTATAGGTTCAGAGAATCATCCTTATCACTGTACTGAGAGATGACAATTCATTAACCAAAGTTAGAACTAGACACTTTTCTCTGTTTTTGACATATTCTTTCTTTACATAGATGAGTAAACTTTTGGGAATAATTTTCTCCAATGAGTTATAAGAAGAAAGTGGTAGAGAAAACTGGCAAGGAGTGACTGAAGATCACAGTATGGGTGAATCTTCCTTTTAATCTCATACATAAAAGAGATGAACATTTAGACAGATTTTGTTCAGGGCTTTTTGAGGATTTGTCATCTTTGTGCTCCGTGATAAGATCTGGCCAGTCTGTGCATGCTAAATCTTTATGAATCTCAGCAGGGCACGGTGGTGCACACCTTTAATCCCAGCACTCAGGAGGCAGAGGTAGGAGGATCCCAGTGAGTTTGAGGCCAGTTTGAGACTATATAGTGATTTCCAGGTCAGCCTGGGCTGGAATGAGACCTACCTCTAAAAACAAAAAATTAAAAAACAGGAACCTCAGTTTCTCAGTCTCTCTCTCCCTCCCTACCTCCCTCTAGTCCTCCTTCTCCACCATCTATATACTTTTCAGGTGGCCCTTTTAATGATTGTACCCAGTATTTTAATATTAGATCATTTTTCCTCAGTTTTTTTTTTTTGGTAAGGAGTTTATAGAAAGAATAAGGTATGTGCTTTAAAGAGCCATCTATCATGCAAATCTTAACTTGACCTTGAAAATAAACACTGGCCCACATTCCTCATGTTCACAACATAAGTACACTAGGCTGAAACTGTGCAAGGTTATAGCTTTCTATAATAAACAATACATGAAAGACCCTTGAAACCTGGGCAGCATAGCTAATACGATATGAAACCTAAAATATTCCTGCCTTGTTTTTATGTTATTCTTCTTGCGGGTAGATCCCAAAAGTATTGGCCTGATAGTAGATAATAATTCATATACCATCACATTAAGTTTATTATATACAGCTTTGTTGCAAGTAAAAAAAATCAGGAAAAAAATCCCAGTAAATTTAATGAAGCAGCCATTTTAGTTACACAAACATGTCAGAGTTATGACACATCACAGGGCCCAGAACCATTGAAAAGGAACCACATATGGAACTTTGTAGAACATCTGGGAGACCACTCTTAGGAACTGGTGTCATAGGCCAACTCTCACCTAAAACTGTCTTCTGTACTCACCGTCTAGACTTGTATTATCTGAGATGAAGTGCAACAATGCTCTTGCTTTCAGAAAGAACTTAGCAGGCTTCTGGCAGATGGCCTGTAGGTTTCATGAGAGTGCCACAGCCACTTTGGCCTCTTCATGGTTCACTGACACCCTGGGAATGATGCAGCCTGTATAGTAGCAACTTATTAAATATGTGTGCAGAGAGGATAAGTGGCATGGCCTGTAGTCTAGTTCCTGAGTAGATCATTGTTCAGTGGCTCATATACATATACATATACATATACATTTACATATACATATACATATATATACATATATATACAAACACATACACATATACATATACATATACATATACATGTGCATATATATACATGGACATGAACATATACATATATACATACATATACATACACATACACATATACATATATATGCATAAGATACACATATGTATACATATACATGCACATACACATATACATGTACATGCACATGCACATATATACATTACATATACATATACACATACACATATACATATACACATACACATTCATGCATACATATACATATATACACATATACACACATACATACACATACATACACACATACCTATACATATACATGCACACGTGTGTGTGTGTGTGTGTGTGTGTGTGTGTGTGTGTGTACACCAGGGTCTGCTGCAAACCAATGCCTGTCTGACTTTATTTGGCTGGCTGGGGAATTAAACCCAGAGTTCCACTCTTTCCAAGCAAATACCTTTCACTCTGCTGAGCCATCTCCCCAGCCCATGTTTAATGTTTTCTATACAGGTACTAATATGCCAGAGCTCAAGTGCACAATTTCTTGTGCAGTCAAAGATTCAAAAGAATATTATGGAGAATAAAAGAAAAACTTTGAAGAGAAAAACGTGGGCAGCCATCAGAATCACAGAACTGCATCTCTCCTTACTGTTCTCTACAATGGAGAGGAGGAGTCTGTGCGCAGGACTAAGTCAGTGACTCAGAACTTTCAAAACCAGAAGCCTAAAGAATTTACAGTCCATTTCCAGCAATATCCATAAAATTTCATATAGCCTACATCTGAGTAATCATTTAATTATGGCATTTTATAATTTTATTTTTAAGAAATACACTGAGTACATAAAACTGACTAAAATATCAACAGTCTTTCTTCCTACGCATAATCATTAGTCTGAAGTGTTCCAAGGAAGCTAGTTTAGATAGTAACCCTTTGCAAAACTCACCGTTCTTGCTTCTGGAAGCCTCTCTCTCAGACACCTGTCTTCACCCTTTCATTTTATCTTGCACGCCACCTTGCAGTTATACGTTTTCCAACATGGATGAGGGAGCTGGGGAGAGAGGAGAGAGAAATGCCTTCTGCATTCAGTTCTGCAGTAGCCTTGAAGCCTGGCTGGCAGCAATATTGTGGACAATACATCTTTCAAACAAATAGACCTTTGTCTGTTTCTTCCTTCTGTAATTGTTGGCAGAGTTCTCTGTTATGTGTCTTGCTTCTTCAGATTTGAATGAATAAGCCAGGACACAGTATTAATATAAATAACTGGTATTTTTGTTGACTTATTCTGCAGACTATGGATACACAGAAAAGAGAAAAAAGCACTTTTGGAGGTGTTGTCTGCACACGTTTTTGGAGTTTGAACAATGTTAAGATGTGGTACCTTAGAAAAGAACCAGGCTAGTTTCTGGACTCTGCAAAGTTTATTTCCTGAAAAGAGATATCCTACTCATCATAAATGAGTAAAATATAAGCAGCTGAATAGAGCATACAAACTTGTTGTTATATGGGAAAAATATATACCAAAATATTGTGACAATAAAATTAAAATTTTTCTTGTGATGAAATGTCATGCAATTCATGGCCAAATGAGGTAAGTAAGCACCTCTTTGTATTAAAAAACCCATGAAGTAAAAGTACAGATAAGAATTAGAGTTGAGATGCCCTCAGTTGGAGAGTCCATTATTATCCAAGTATACTGGACTGATATGACAGAATGATGAATAGATTTTTATTTTTCAATCGACTAGTTATTCTCAACTCATGTACAATTACCATTTTATGTTAAATATTTTTGATGAAAAGGGTTCTTCTGTGAGTGATAGCAGTTCCACGGTGTTTAATAGCATCCCTGATGCATGCCCAGTAGATCCCAGCAGGACTCTTAGTCTGCTTATAAAAACCTGTGTCTTCAAATTTCTGTTGGAGGCCAAAAATCATCAGTGGTTGAGAACCATGGCCAATAAAGCAAAACATAGTCCCTCTTGACCAGAAAGAAATTGTAAGACTCTTAAAAGAGATTTTCTCTTTGTATAAAATGCATAAGTAATACACCCGAGCAGTCTAACTTCCACACTCTGTTCACTGGACATTTTGAATGTTCAGCCAGGTAAGGTAGAGTGGACCACGACCTTGACTGGCTTTGTACCTTCAGTATCTCTCTCTCTCCATTGATGTCTTACTACTGGCCATGAAATTGATTGTCTCCTTTATCCTAAGGCAAATCAAAATTTGTCCTGACAATGTAAAGCCTCAAAGTTGCTATCTTTATTTATTTATTTTTCTTTCCACATCACGACTAACTTTTTGGGAAAATAGTCTCAGTCTTTGTCTCTACTTACTATGCACTTTTACTATGCACTTTCTGGAAGACATCCAATTTAATTTCTTTCCTTTCCACTGGTTAAAGTGGTTCCCTAGCTGCTAAAATCCAGTGTCCCAACCAGCACATGAACTGACCTTTCCTGAACTCAGCTACTTTGAGTTCAATGCAAATTTGATATTCTTGATTCTAGTTCTCAAATTTTACCATGTGTCAGAAACATGGAAGGACTTACTAACTACAGCTGCCTTGGCTCAGCACCCACATTGGCTTATTGAGCTACTCTGGGGTAGGGGAACCAAGAAATCTGATCTTTGGTCAGATTCCTAAGTGAGTCCTATTCTTTTTTTCTGAAGATCTCAATTCAGTATTCTGTCAACGTTTTAGATGGCTTCACTGACACCATAGTTTCATTTTTTGATTAGTATTGATATTTTTAGTCATATTTTAAAATTCTTTCTGCTCATTCTAAGAGTTCATCCAGTCTCACAGAACACCTCACAGAGCATGTTTAGTTATCAAAGGAATAAGGTGTTCAGCAGTTACTCCTGTACAATGAGTAGAGGCCGAGGATAGGTACTTGCCACAAAGAATTATCCATGCAAAAACATCAATGTGGCCAAGATTGGGAAGCACTTCTCTGAATGCAGCCATTCTTCTTGGAGAATGGTGTTCTAGTATTTCCACTGCACGCGCGCGCGCGCGC
>PVHP010038691.1:0-16747 GCA_004024765.1 Zapus hudsonius | reverse complement strand
TTTCACCTAGTTGACAAGCAGGAAGGCACTGAAAAAGAAACTCGGGAGTTAGAAAGAACATGGACCCAAGCCAGGGTTACTCCATTCCTTGTGCAGAGGCCCAGTAAAATTGGACAGGAATAATGTCTGGCAACAGAGACATTAAGGAGACATTTGCAGGTTTTTACTTTGCTTGCTACCAGATGTGTTAGAGATCACCCTTATCTGGGGTCTCCCTAAAGTTAATGAGACTGAACTCACAGTTCGTTGACTTGCTTTGCAAGAATTTATTTTATGAGTTTCTAATCCACCTGGTTCCTCTTTGCCTTGGAGCCCAACAAGGGAGATACTAGAAATTCCACCAGCTTATTTATACTTATATACACCATGTACATCCATGAATGTAATTATTATTCAAATCTGAGAGAGACAGCATCATCTTAGAGACAAACTCAGTCCACACGAGCGCACATTCACACACTCGCATCTGTAAATGTGTTTAAGTGTTCAAGTTATGGCTACGAATGTCCCACCTATCCAGGGCTTTCTGTTCAACTTCCCATCATCCAGATCAATTGTCCAGAGGAAAGCTCTCCCAAGTAAAGCACAAAGGTTGCTCAACCTTCTCAGAAGCAAAAAAGAAAAATCTTAGACCATTGTTCTTTTCCAAAACATTATTCTCTTACTCCATTCCATCAAGGGCTAGACTTTGGAGGGGATGACTGCATACCACACTTAGGGAAAGGGACCCTAAATCTGAATTTTTGGCCAAAATGAAGGTTTTGATGACCCATAGCCAGACATGGTGGCGCACGCCTTTAATCCCAGCACTCAGGAGGCAGAGGTAGGAGGATCACCGTGAGTTCAAGGCCACTTTGAGACTATATAGTGAATTCCAGGTCAGCCTGGGCTACAGCGAGACCCTACCTCGAAAAAAAAAAGTCAGAAAAGATGACCCAACTGTGGTATTAGAGATAGAGGGAGGATCTGAAGGGGCCACGGAGGCCTCAGAATTAACTTCTCATCTGATGAGGACAGATGATAGAAACCAGCAATGACCCCTCCATCTCCTACCTCACCTGGTGTGGAGAGCCTCTAGAATGAGTTAGATTAAGTTCATGATAGTTCAAAAAAAAAAAATCAACTATCCTAATTCAAAAAAAAAAGAAAAAGCAAGGTCAAATTAGGTGGAGTTAGGAAGTATAAAAGTAGTATTTATACATTCTGAGTTTAGTGGTAAAATTCATATCTCTTCTAATAGGAAAATGATTTATGACGTAAGTAAATAGTTAATTTTCTAGATTAAATCTTTTAAAGCTTAGTACTCCTGAAGTGGTTGATGGAAGGTGGTTTGGGATAGAGGTATTGAGGAATTCTTGGTGATGAAGTGATTGAAAAAATGAATTTCTGACATCATTCCCAAGTGCTCAGTAGCTGCTCCTCAGCTACCTTTCTCTGAACTACCAGAAAAAGAACTTTGTGTCCTGTCCAGTTTTTAAGCTTTTGGGGACTATGTTGCTTGTCTTTGCTTTGAACTGTGTTTCTATTTTCTCAGTTTCTTTATCATCTCCCCCAGGAAAACAGGGACAAAGGCGTATCTGTAAGAGTATCTGCACTTGGGAGATGAAGGCAAAGAGGCAAGTTCTAGGTCAATGTTAATACCCAGGGAGACTGTCTTAGAAACACCTCGCAGGTGTACCTAGAAAGCTTGCATGTGTGGGTTGGTGTGTTTAGCCAGGATTTTGGGCTGCAAAGACCAGAGACTCGTCCAGATGAGTTCACACCATGGGAGCCTGTGGTGAAGACATACATGAAAGCAATAGGATACACAACACTGAGACCAGCTGTTCCAGGCCTGGAGGGAAAACAGGAGCTGTAATGGAATGTAAAATGTGATTGAATGTCAAATGTCCCCCAGAGGCGTATGTGTTTTGAATACTTGGTACCCAGCTGGTGGAAATTGGGATATTTGTGGATCCTTGGGGGTGGCGCCTTGCTGGAGGAAGTATGTCACCAGAAGCAGGCTTTGAGGTGTCATAGTCCAGCCCCACTTGATACCTTTGTGCTTTCTACTTCCTCCATGCTGATGTGAAGAAGTGACTGTTCCTGCCATGTTTTCCCTGCCATGATGGATACTTCTCCCTCGAAACTGTAAGCTGGAACAAAAACTTTCCTTCCAAAGTTGTTTCTGGTTGGGTACTTTGTCCAGCAACACGAAAGTAACTGCTACATGAAGGAGCCTAGCTTATTAGATATCCTTTGCATTCAAAAATTCCATAATTAACCCCTCTTCTGAGTGTAACCATTCACCCTGACTGGGTTCCTCTGTGTCTACTTCCTGTCTCCACTAACCAGGGCTGCCCCTACTATGGTAACTTGGATACTCAAACTCATTCCATAATCCCAGACTTTTTCATATCATTTCATATCATATCATATCATATCATATCATATCATATCGATATTGTACCTTCCATGTGCCGTCCTATTTCCGTTCCTCCCACAAATGGATGAACTTGTCTCCCTCTAATTTCAGTTGATCATTATGAAGAAGTTTCACAATGGTCGTTTGGTCAAGCTTTGATGCCATGAGACGACATAGCCGACATTTGGTGCTCTATTCATCACACACCTTCTACTTAACTAATCTGCTTCAAGTATGGCAGGTTCCACCATACAGAATTTAACCAAACTTCTGTCATTAGAAGCCAGTGTGGAAACCCTTCACAGGATGAGGCTCAGGCAGAGTTCTCAGAGATTAGTCTATCTATCTGGCCCATAGAAAGTTTGGAAAACAGTTACCAATCATCTCAGGAATTTTTGTGAATCTCTTGGGCCACCCTAAAGCACGTTTAAAAAACAAGTCACTGTTTGATAAGAAAACAAGTCACCATTTTAAGCAAGAGGAGAACTAGAGAGAGTTCACCCAGCTTCCATTTGAATGGTGAATCCATCAGTGGAGCAGTACAGAGGGCTCAGAGGCCTGACAGGACAGTCAGGGGCCTCTCGTGGTTTTCATCAGTTATGGCTGGTTTCGAAGATCAGCAGAGGAGCACAGTTATTCCCCTGAGCAAAGAACCTCCTTCTTTTACAACAAGGAGGTTATTTTCTAGAACAGCTCAGAAAAAAAAAACCTGCCCAGGAGGACCTGTGCCTGCCCCACGTTTAGTCTTGGGTGTCAGCAGGCAGAGCACCTTGGCATGCATCAGTGACATGTCGCATACTTTGTACAAGACATGTCCCCTAGCAAACAACGTGTAGCATCCACCTGTCAGAGGATGGTTGGGCAGAGAGCTGCGTCGTTCAGCAGAGGCCTGGATAAGATCTCTGTGGACCTCTGGCAGGGCCCTGCTGCCCACAGCACCATCTCCCCAGCAAGGGCCACTTAAGTGGGGCTGAGGAGGCTGCTGCAATCAAAAGGGCCGGCAGAGTGAGCACACTTACACTCTGTGGTGTGTCTGGAAATTGGCTCTCTTTGGCTTTTAACAGGACATTTCTCCAGCAGTTTTATGATTACCAAAGATAATCAGGACGGTTGGAAACCTAGAATATTTGTACCCTTCACTCTGTTTGGGCCTCAAGCACCAACAACATTAAGTCAGGGCCCTAGAAGGCCTGTCCCCTTTAGAACAAATGTTTAATAATTGAAAGGCATGCTATGTCTGTTCTCATTAATTTAAAAACATTCCCTAGTCAATATTCTTAGAAATGAGCATGATTAGTTATTGCTCAGGGATGAGCTGAGTGAATGGCAGCACCTTCTGTCTTCTGTCAGGAATAAATAATAATGTTCAACTACTCACAGAGTGGTTTTAAATTGTGTCTGTACAGTAGTATCTTTCGTTTCATCAACACTTAGTAGGTTTATTACTCCCTACCACTGTAAGTTCAGGATCTTTCTTCTTTTATTATCCATATTTCCTTTACATGGTTGGAAAAAAATACTTATATTCCATAATTGCAGTGGTTTGAATGAATGTTCCCTGTAGGTCCATGTGTTCTGAATACTTGGTCCCCAGATGGTGAGAATTTGAGAAGGTTGTGGGGCCTTTAAGCCCACCCTAGTGGCCCATGTCCTCCCACAAGGCTCCACTTCCCAAAGGCCACAACTGTGGGAGGACATGGGCCACTAGGGTGGGATTTAGAGTGATGGAGCCCAGCTCCAAGCCAACATACAGATCATGTCCGTCCTACTTATATGAAGATGTGACCTGGGCATTTTGCTCAGACCTGCCATGCTTTCACTGCCATGGGGAAATGTCTCCTTAAGACTGAATGCCAAAATAAACCCTTTCCTTCCAGAAGCTGCTTGTGGTCAGGTATTTTGTCCAGCAATGAGAAAGTCACTGCTACAATAGCTTTAATAAAGTCTTCCACACTTTGTTTCTTGGTTAAGCCTAAATACTAGTGAACCAATAAATACCCTTTAAGTGATAACTACTATGTAAATATTGTTCATTGCAGAGCCAAAAGGTATCACATAGTGACTTTTCCTTCTCTACAAGCTGAATGTCATAACCCTTGGGACGTTTGGAGTCAAATTCAAATAGATTCTGTGTCCTCATACACAAGCCATGCTCCAGTAATGTTACAATGTAGTGACCTTTCTGTCTGACCTATAACTTTGTTCTATTGGGTTTTCTCAGGATTCCTAATTGGTCCTACTTTTTCCTGGTTGAAAGAAATATAACTGTTAATATGTCCTCAATATTTTCCTGCTGCTCAAATGACATCCTTTCATGGAATCATGACCCAGAGGCAACGCTTTATCCTGGAGAACAATTCCCCTCCCAGCCCTGAAGCCCCTTCCACACTGGAGCCTCCCTGTGCTGGACTTCCTGGGAGCTGGCCCTTCTGCACTCAGGCTTCCTTTCTCCCTGCTTTGCTACAATCATTCCCCTGTTTTAACAAGCAAATGTTCTGAGTCCCACAAGGCTGAAAAACGTATTTTATCCTCCCATTTGATTGACAGTTTGGCAGGATGCAGAATTCTAGGTCAAATAGAATCCAGGTCAACATAATTTCCCTTAGAACTTTACTGTACTGCTCCACAGCTCCTAGAATCCTGGGTTGCTGATGTCAGCTGATTTTTTGTGTGTGTGAGATATAATGCAGGATACTCGAATTGTTAGTTTGCTTCACTCTGAAAATTTTTAGGGTCTTCTCTTTATTTAATGAAATTATTCCTAAGCCTGGATCCTTTTCAGACTGTTCAACATTTGATGAGCCCTGACATACTGAACACTGTGCTCTTGGAAATGTTTTTACAGCCACACTGTGATGGTTAAGTTTTGTTGTCAACTTGACCTTTCAAGTAATCTTGGGTGAGTCTCTGAGGATGTTTATAGGAAGGCAGCCTCTCAGTAAGGGTCAGGATGTGAAGAAGCTCAAAGAAGCTGGAAGTAAACATCCTTTTTCTGTGTGGGCCATGCAGGAAGGAAATTCCAGAGACTCAGAAAGCCATTAAGTCTGGGGAAGGGTTGTAAGACCCCACCCTACAGCTATATAAAGGGGAAGAAATTCTCTCCTTGGTCCTCCTGCCTGTTTGCTGTTGTGTATGTAGTGTTGGTGATGGGTTTTTCTCTCTGCTTGGACCTGTGAAAGAGGACCAGCCTCTTTCACCTTTATGGGACTTCCCCTGGATCTGTAGCTTGAATAAATTGTTTCCTCCCATAAACTGTGCCTCGTTTGGAGATTCATCCCAGCGGCATGGCTGACTACAACACATACAAACACACAAATCTCCTATGTCACATAGTCTAAATCCTGGTCATATGTTGAACCTTATATTGATCTTTGGCTTATTTTTCTCTTTTCTCTATTTTGGGAGATTGTTTGGTTTTCTAATTAAAACTTGTTATTGATTTTTAAATTTTAATAAAATATTTTTATGGCAAGATGTAAGTCATTGACTATACCTTTATTATGTCATTCTGTTCTTATCATGCAAAGCTCTCTCTAGATATGTTTGTATATATATATATATATATATATATATATATATATATATATATATATATATATATTTGTATATAATCTGATATTTTAAAAGTTATCTCATGTGTCCTGAAATACCTCTTTTCCTCCAGGATTAGTTACATGTATTTATTTTGTTTCTTCCTCATATTTTTCTTACACATTCAAAGATGAATGCTCCTGCTTTATAGAGACTGTATGATTATTTCCCCCAATAGACCTTCTCTGAATGGAAAAATTGGTTTATAAACTTTGTGTAACTGGATAGTACATATTCAATGGCAGTTTTTGCCTCAGGAAGATCAATGAGGAGTAATCTCCCGAATTCGAGAAGAAAAATTGCTTTATTCTGGGATAACAATACTCACCAAGAAGTATTGCTATTACTTTCTTATTGCTGTGAACAAATCCCTAGCCATAAGCATCTTAATGAAGGAAGGATTAAAGCTTTGAGTTTACAGCACAAAGTTGCAGTCCTTAATGGCAAGGCTATAGGAGCTCAAGGCAGCTGGTCACATTCAGTCCCTAGTGAGGAAGCAGAGAGCCATGATCAGTAGGCTCTCTCCAGGAACCCAGCCATCCACAGTTAAGGTGTATCTTTCCACCTCTGTTAACCTCATCAAGATGATCCCTCCTAAGCATGGCCTGAGGCTCATTTCCTGGGTGATTCTAGGCCAGTCAAGTTAACAATCAAAATCCACCATCACATTGGTGAAATATTGTCTCTTTAGAGAAGTGCTGATGTTTGGTGTTTGTTTTGTCTTTGGTTTGAATTTGGTTTTTGACTTCTGCTTGTATTTTGATCTAAGAGCAATTCCAAGTGCTAGCTGTTCTTTAGAGGCCAAGGGGTGAGGAAGTGGGGCAAGTTTTCCCTTTTTAGCTCCCTGACACTGCCTCATGCTAGACACAGGAGCCAAGAGGCCAGAACACCTTATGCTCCATAGGAAAGACATCTCCCACCTCCTCTTCAGGCCCCACTATGGCTTCCCCATCTTTCCTCACTCCCTCGTCAACAGACTTGAATGTGCCCTCCTCTGGGAATTTCCTGAAATTTTGTATTAATCTTTCTTTCCAAGTGTGAGGGGGCTTTGATTTCTAAAATTAGATAAAAAGCTCATTTCAACATGTTCCAAATAAGAAAGGAAGTCTAGGAAGTATGACCTTATATTGTAGTCAGGGTTGTTATTTAGAAATTTGCTTGCATACAGGTACTAGTAAAGTTCAAAGTCAATCCTTAGAGCATAAGATCATATCCAAGGACAAAGTGCACTTGGTACAAAACATCTTGTCTACTATAGAAAACTCAATTTAATATGAGGGTAGGAGGATAGTACCCACCAATATTTGTTTTGATTTGATACTCACAAAACGCTATGAGATCCATTCATTACTTCGATCAACAGAATTTAATGAACAGCTTATGTATACTAGGATCTATGTTGGGTGGGGGAGCACTGGAAATATAACAGCGCATGAAAATAAAAACATTCTATTCCCAGCCAACTGAAGGAGGCAGATATTAAATAGCAACATAAACAAGTAAAAAATTATAAGTGCTACAAAGTACTATACGATGCCATAAAAAGACAAATAAAGATATCCCTGAGGAAAGAACATTTGGTCTGAGAACTAAAGAATGAGAATTAAGCAGTTGAGGATGAGAGGAATATTTCAAGTATTCCAAAAGGTATGGCATATGTGGAGGTCCTAAGGTAGGAGAAACTATGACATTTTTAAAAGTGTGAAAGAATCATCATTTGGAAATTATCATAGTAATAATTAGTAATAATTTCCAAAGAATCAATATATTAGAAAGCAAAAGTACATTACATAGTCTCAGCATACACCCCATACACGAGATTTTTTTGGGGGAGGGGGTATTCCAGGTATGGTATGGTTTAGTCTCACTGTAGCCCAGGCTGACCTGAAATTCACTATGTAGTCTCAGAGTGGCCTTGAACTCTCAGAGATCCTCCTACCTCATCCTCCCAAGGCTGGATTAAAGGCATGCATGCACGACCATGCCTGACCCACAAGATACTTTTATTACAAAGGAACATAGTAACTTTGTAGTAGAGAAATTTGATAGACATTAGCTTAATTATATGATCAAGGTAGGCATCAGCAGGATCATGTACCTCCTGGTGTCATGCAGGAACAAAATGCCAAATCACTTTTGTGACAGTCCTGCCAAAAGATTATAACCTATGTCTAATTATGAGGAACTATGAAACTCCAAAGGAGAGACATTGAACAAAATAACTAGTCAACACTCTTGAAGGATGTCAAAGACATTAAGGAGACAAAGAAATATTGAGAAATTGTTCCAAATTTAAAAGTTGAATACACAGAATTTGTGGCCCTAGAGTTATACATATTTTTCTTTTTCTATGAAAGACATTAAAGGATATTAGTAAAATCTGAGAGAAAGGTTTTCCAAAAACACAGAAGCCATATTACAATATGTTGAGTTCTTCATATGAGTTTGTTTATTAGAGTATTTTTCTTTTTCTATGAAAGACATTAAAGGATATTAGTAAAATATGAGAGAAAGGTTTTCCAAAAACACAGAAGCCATATTACAATATGTTGAGTTCTTCATATGAGTTTGTTTATTAGAGTACTTTTGAAAGAGTCACTGAAGTAGAATAACTAGCTGGAAAGAAGAGATTCAGTGGAGGGAATGGGGTGGGGGATCAAAGAAGGTAGCAGGAGGAGACTGTGATCAAAACACATTATATACATGTAAGGAAAATGTCAGCAAAATGTTGTTTAAAAGAAAAAAGTTCAAAAAAGAATGATTAGATAATATAAATGCTAGTATTTGAGGAAAATATGTTGTGGTATATAGGAATTTTTTGTATTTTTTTAATGTTTCTGTAAACAAAGTTTCAAGATTAAAAGTTAAAGTAAATGATGTGAAAAAGACACCTATTAGTGAAGCTCAGTAGACAAAGGTGTAAACCTGAAAGTGATGGGAAGCCTCCACATGGTATCGGCAGGTGTGGCCGTTACTTTCTCATTGCTGGGACAGAACACCTGACCAGGAGAAAAGATTTATTTATGGAAAGAAAGGATTTCTTTCTGACTTGCAGTTTCAAGAGGAAGTTTCATCATGGTGGGGAAAGCATGGCAGGAGCAACAGGGGATCATGTAGTTTTATCAGCAGGGAGGAAGGAGAGAGAGGGAACTGAGTGTGGCAAGTGAGGCAGGGTAATAACATCCCAAGGCCTGCCCCCAGTGACACAGCTCCTCCAGCAAGGCTCCACCGTCCAAAGGCTTCAGCAGCTGGGGATCGAGTATGAGGCTTCATCACAAACATGATGCACATAGGGGGGAACTTTTACACCCAAACCACCACAGCGGGGAAGTGACATGATCAAACCAACATTCTGAAAGCAGAGCAGAGAAGATTCTAGGTAACCATTAGCTGAAAAGACCACTTTGATGGGAATTTTTGATGGTGTTATACAACAGAATGGTGGCAGGATACCCAGTAGAAGTGGGTAGATTCAAAAGTTTTGTGAATTAACACAATTTTGAGATGGATCAGAAACGATTGGATTGGATGATAAGGAGAATGAATGGAGGCATGGAAATCAGCTCCCAGGATTCTAGTTTCACCATCCAATGGATAGAGGAGACAAATGTTGCTAAACTGATAAAGTGCTTGCCTAGAATGCACAAAGTCCAGGATTTGATCCCTAGTAACACATAAACCAGGCATGGTGGTGAACACCTCTAATCCCAGCACTCAGGACATCAAGCAGGAGAATCAGAAGTATGACTGTGGTGGCTCCTCTTTGCCAGGATCTCAGCTATCGGCCTATGGTAGGTTGGTAGGGTTAGATGGGCCCCAGCTCTCTCGCTGCATCCTGAAAAATACAAACACAATCTCCATCGGAGAGTGAGATCAGTGTAGGTTAACAAATATACACAACTCTGGATTACCTAGATTCTATTTTTAGTAGCCTCCCCATCAATCACTCCCATAGTACATCTTGTCTAGGGAGCCCAAGAGTACAGGATCCGCTGTCTATCGCCATGAATCCCAAGTTCCAGACAAGGGCTCCCCCTCACTAAGTAGAAAATTTGGCTGAATTTGAAAGCTGTTGATTGTCTCCCCCAGGCCCAGGCTCCTCCATTGCACAAGTGCTCCTTTCTTGGTTTGGTGTTCTCTCCCAGTAGGAGATATGGTCAGCCTACTAATGGCCAGATTGTGATCAGATTGTGTTTCATGTCAGTGGTCTCTGTTTACTCCAGCTGTTGTTGATCAGTTTCCTCTGGCAGCCTGTGCAGTGCCTTCCAGCATTACACTAACTGCCTTCTGAGGGCTGGATACCATTCTGGACCCCAAAGGGTCTCTCAATGCTGGTCTATGGCATTCTGTGGTTTCTTCAGCAACAGGGTTTTGCCTCAGGCTTGGGGAGGGCACTCAAGAGCCTTGACAGAATTCTGTCTTGTTGTTGGAACCTCATGGGTCGCTTTGGTCAACAGCTCAGTGAGGAAAGGAGCCAGTGGTTGGAACCAGGGGTTGTCAGACTGGTCTAATTATTCACAGGCTTAGACTCTCTCCCCTACCACTCATGGCTCCTCTTGCCAGTTGACACCCACTACTTGCTCAATAGGTTACAGTATGCTTGTGAGGATTTTATGTTTCTGAACCTAATATGGTTTAGCCTCATGATTAAGCCATTTCCCTCCCCCCATCCCTTACCCCTCATTCATAACCTCTAACTTCTTTCTACTAGTCTGCGTAGAGTTTACGGTTATCCTGGTTAAGGACCACAGATGAGGGAGAATATGTAGCATTTGATTCTCTGTTCTTTTGAGTGTTCACTTAGTAAGATCTGCTTGAAGTCAGACCATTTTTTCCTAAATTTCGATAAGTCATTATTCCTTTCAGCTGAGTACAATTCCATCGTGTAAATATACCACAGTTTTGCTGTCCATTCCTCCATGGATGGGCATTTGGGTTGATTCCAATACTTGGCTATTATGAATTGAGCTGCTATAAATATAGTTGTACAAATGTTTCTGCGTCAAGATGTAACATCTTGTGGATAGATGCCTAGTAGAGGGATAGCTGGTCCATTGGTAGTTCTATCTCTATTCTGTTCAGAAGTCTCCACACTGCTTTCCATAGCGGTTGAACAAGTTTGCAATCCCACCAGCAGTAAATGAGGGTTCCTTTTTCCCGCATCCTCGCCAGCAACAATTGTTCTTGGTTTTCTTTATGATTACCATTCTGACTGGGGAAAGGTGATCTCACTGTGGTTTTGATTTGCATTTCCCTGATGCTTAAGGATGCTGAGCAAAGGCCATTTGTGTTTCCTCCTCTGTGAATTCTCTGTTGAGATCAGTGCCCCATTTTGTGAGGGGGCAGTTTGCTTTTTTGTTATTTTTTTGAGTTCTCTGTAGGTTACTGTTGAGATCTTAATAAGGCACATGTTTTTTACACAGAATTTCATGTAGCTGATCTTAGAAAATATATGAGAAAGACACTCTTCTGTCTTGTATGAACAAATCCTTTGGTGTTAGTTTGGAGTATCATAAGATTCAGCCCAGACTTAGATATGCATTTGTACAGGCAAGCTTTGTTGAGTTGATTTTTCCTTGAACTTTAACACTGACTCCTGCTGACATGTGAGAGACGAAAGATTTGGAGCCCTTGGTAGTCAGCTTAGTTGGACCCCAGCTTAAAACTTCAGCAAACCTGTTTCCTCCTTACAGACACATCCCAGACCACAGCTGCATGAGTGGAGGGAGGAATTTCATGATACTTAGAGATTTCATGTCGGTGATTCCATTAGCCTTTTGTGAGTTTCAGGAAACAAACTCACAGCTGGCCTTGGACATCTTATAAAGCATCCTGTAATAACTTCTGCCTTATGAGGTTGGCTGCTAGCAAATCCCTGGGGCGGCGTGGTAGTGTCTGTGAGAGGCCAGCTGCAAAACCCAGTTAACAGAAGCATTTAGATTGACAGGCTAAAGGCTCAGAGGGACACCAATATGAGATTCCTGGGTAACTCAGAAGCCCATCTGGCTTTATGGGCAGGTTTTTATTTAACTTTAAAAGTATATTTATTTGATATTTTATTGTGTTTTACAAACAGTGAGTATTCCCACATGCACTCTTCAGTGTAGCTTTGATTTTAAGTCTAGGAAATCCTCCCTAAATTCACAATTATCTTTTAAGAAGTAGTTTACATTTCAGACAAACAAATAAACACAACACTAGCATTCTGAGCATCCAGCATATTAATTTTCCCTTTTGTTCAGCTGTGGCCTCGAGCTCTCCAGGTATGGTACCAAGTGTTTCTCAGACAGACTTAGACTGAAAACTCTAATAGAGATGACGACCTCTCTATTCCAGGAATCATCCCTCCCACGTTATCACAAAACTTGGTCAGTGCTCTCAGTTTAGCAGGTTAACCTAGAATGTGGAAGGGAGTTAAACTGTGCCCAAACTCCTCTTTGTAACACCCCTCCTCCATTTCCTGTCCACACATCACAGCTGCACAATTGAATTATATATCTTGAAAACATGTTGGGGCATACCTATAATGAAAATAATAATAAATCTTTGCTGAGAACTTACTGAGTGCCAAGGACTGTGCTGAGTCACTCACCTATATTGTTTTATTGATTCTCACAACTCTGTGAATTACTATTATTATCCCTGTTCCAGTAACAAGTGAACAGACTCAATAAGATTGAGTAACATCAGTAATCAGCACCTTGCCAAGAGCACAGAATAAAACACAACCCCAAACAAACCATCAACTCTCCAAGCCTCCCCAACACAATTTCCTCCAATTTCAGTAATAACCAAAACAGTTTTATGATCAATATTTATCCAAGAAAGCATTTGATATAAGCAGTCTCATAAAATAAAATCGACCACCTAAGCCCACTTTGCAGGTGTTCCAGTACTGTGACCTCCTGCTAGGACAACTTTAGCTCATAAATTATTGTCAGCATTTATAATAATGTAATTTATATCCTTGTAATGATTATTCTGTACACAAGAATTCTTACTGAATTCACTGTTAGGTTGAAATATAATGTTCATACAAGAAGTACACAATTCTTAAAATGTAAAGCTTTGTATTTTTCACAAGGGAACATACTCATGTAACCATCACTGACATCAGGAAACAAAATGTCAATAATATAGAATTAGCTCCTTCCATGTGGCCTCCAGTCATGAGTGCCCATCATCATCAATAGGCTATTATCCCAACTAAGCAGCACCATGGACTAGTTGTACTATTTTTGAGCTCCATCTAAATGGAGTCATACATCATGTATTCTATTGTATCTGTCTTCTTTTTCTCAACAGTATGTGTGTGAGATTCACTGTGCATAATTGTACATCATTTATTTTCATTGCTCAGTAGTATCCTAACATATTAATAGGCCATCATTGCTTATTCACTCTGCTCTGGATGAACATTGGAGTTGTTTCTAATTTTGGATTATTGTAATGTTGTTATGATAGTATTATACATATATTTTGGTGCACATTTTGTGAATTTCTGCTGAGTGTATATCTAGGAGAGGAAATGTAAATCACAGGAAGTGATAAATCACATCTTCAACTTTAATAGATGCTTCCTGTAGTGATTTGATTCAAGTGTTCCCCATAAACTGGATGCTTGATCCCCAGGTGATGGCAGTTTTAGAATTGGAACCTTGTTGGAGGTATTATAGCCAGGTTCCCCTTGCCAGTGTTTGGCACACTCTCCTGTTGCTATTGGCCAGAAGATGATATCCAGCCTCTGCTCATGCCATCATTTTCCCTGCCACCATGGAGCCTCCCCTCGAGTCTGTAAGCAAAAATAAACCCTTTCCTACATAAGTAGCTTCTGGTTGGATGTCTGTCACAGCAAGGAGAAACTGATTTCAACACTGCCCAACTATTTTTCTAAAGCAGATATGTCAATTTATATGCCTGTGAGCAAGATGTGTAGCATTTGAAAATTCTCATTGTTCCACATTCATACACATACTTTTCATTTTCAGTCTATTTTATTACATCTTTTGTGGTAGGTATGTTGTGAGATCTCAGTGTGTGTTTTATTGTTGGTTTTGAATTTCTTTTTAAATATTTTATTATTTGCAAGCAGAGATAGGGAGGGAGAGAGGAAGAGAGAGAGAGAGAGAGAGAGAGAGAGAGAGAGAAAGAGAGAGAGAATGAGCATGCCAGGGTCTCTAGATTCTGTAAATGAACTCCAGATGCATGCACCACTTTGTGCATCTGGCTTTACGTGGGTACTGGGGAATGAAACTGGAGTCATTAGGCTTTGTAGGCAAGTGCCTTAACCACTGAGTCATCTCTCCAGCTCCTGTTTTTTGCATTTCTAATGAGATTAAGCACCGTTTAAAGAGCATCTGGGATTTGCGTAGCTTTTATACTCACGGGTCCCTAGAAATAGGAGGCAAAGCACACTATACGAGGACCACTAGCGAAAGCATCAAGGGTGTCAGGAGGTAGAGACAACAAATGGAAATCACGGTCAAGGACTTTCATAGGGAGAAACTGGCAAGACACAGTGAGCAGGCTTACGATTGGCTGGATCAAACAATATGAGTGGTATATAGATAGGATCAGTGATGTATGGATATCAGTGGCTTAAGGCTTGCTGTGCCTATGATGGCTAACTTCACCTTGCCCAGAGGTGACTAGGGAAGGAGGACAGTAGCCCAGTGAGAGAACAATAAAGGAGGAGATTAGGGAATGGGCTCTGGATTGGTTGGTTTGCTGTAAAATCATACTCAAAGATACATTGTTTAATCTATCTCTAGCAATAGAGTCCTGGGATGAGCTAGTCCCAGGATATCAAAGCATCAGAATACAGACAATTAAATAATATGGTTAAGAACCTTTTTATTCTTATGGGAAATTTGGAGATCCTCATTTATAAAGTACCCACTCAATTTTTTAATTCTCTTTTTCCATTTGACTGTCTGCCTTTGTCTTATTAATTTACAGGAATTCTTCCTATATTTTACTTTACTTGTTGACTTTCTAAGGTGCTAGAGATGGACCTAGAGCCTCCTGAGGGCTAGATTCTGTGAATTGTTTTTTCACTTAGTGTTATCCTACAATGAAGATTTTTAAGTTTTTATGCAATCCAGTTTAGCGATCTTTTTCTCATAGTAATACTTGTAAGAAATACTGCCTCCTTTAAGGTCATGAAGAGGTTATCCTATGGGGTATTCCAGAAACCTCTTTGTCTTAGCTCTCATATTGAGAACTACAGTCCATTTGGAATTTTTGCATTTACTATGGTAGGTTAAAAATCATTTTTCCATATGAATATTCAATTGCACCAGTATCACTTATTGGAAAACAATTGCCACAGTTTTCAGTAGCAATTTGTTATGAATCAGGAGACCATTTGCCTGAGTTATTTATGGGCCTCTGTTCTCTTCTGCCATTCATCTGCTGTCAGAGAATGCCTGCATTTCTTGTTGCTACATGCAGCCCCTCCTCACCCTGTGTTGTTTTTAATAAAAGGGGAAAGGAGCTGGTCTTGAAGTCTGCATGGGTTTTCCCGGCCGCAGGCAGGGCAGGAATGTGTCAGGGGACGTGGGCAGGGAGGAGTCAGGAGCTTATCTGGCCGGCTGGCTGGCATCGGCTGGCCGGTGCCCTCGGGAGGAGCCAGGGGAGGTTTGACCGAGGTTATAACTCTGTAGGCGGCTGCAGCATTCTGCTGATGGCAGCGGGCATGGAGGAGACCGCAGGGAGGGAGGGAGCAGGCATGCTCCCAGCGGAGGCAGCTCTGGCAGCTCTTGCTGCAGCAGGGGACTGGACAGCTGTGGAGGCCTGTCCATGGGCCTGAAAACCCACTGGAAGTGTTACAGCTCTTGGAAGCATGGCTTCCTGTGTGTTCAGCTCATCTCTTCAGAGAGAATAACGGGCAGAGACCCGGGGGAAAGGTGCAGAAAATATTCCTGTTTATTGTAGGAGCCCCTTTTGGTTAAATAGAGATAAAGCAGGAGTGAGGGGAAGAAATGGGAAACGTAGATTGGCAGTAATCAGCGACCTGTGAATACCTGCTTTGCATGGAGACTTGAGCTTGTGCACGTATCAGATGGTGGGGCAGAGGAACTGCTACCTTCCAAGCACCTGGATTCATGTGGCTTGCTCATGGGGGTTGGGAGTCAGGGTTGACAATGGAGTGGGTTTCAAACCTGTTCAAACATCGTTAACCCTTTGTCTTCCCTGCCCTCATTTAGCAATACCAACAACCCTGCACTCCTTTCTTACATTGTATCTTCTCCAACTCTGACACTTCAACACCTCTCTCTTTAGGTTCCCTGTGATTGAGTTGGGCTCCTCCAGATAATACAGGATAACCTTCTCATATCAAGACCATAAATTTAATCATATCTGTAAAATTCTGTTAGCACATAAAGTAACATATTCACCATGTTCAGAGATTAGCAGGAGGAAGGGGGAAGGGCACGTTTCTACCTTGCACAACAGCAATTAGAATTTAGTGTCATCCTCTGTACAACTGAGCTAAAAGAAACCAAATTTGGTGACTTCTAAATGAATTTGAGCATCTACTTGGATTTTATCTTTAAGATTATTAACCTGGTCCTACCTCCTAACAAATGGCATTTTAAACCTCTAGGCAGCTCCACGTCAGACTCTGAACTTGTAAGACAAGAGACAATCACATCTTAGAGCCATCGTTTCAGATAACCTTCTTACCAGTTATGTAGGCTTCCCTCTTAGCTGGAGAGTTTTCAAAAGGCTCTATATTGTTCTACAAAT
>PVHP010038690.1:0-16755 GCA_004024765.1 Zapus hudsonius | reverse complement strand
TAAAACAAAATGGGAGGTTTGGGGGAGAAAAATGTAAATGTATACTAGACTGAGGATCAAGAACACTTGTTAAATTTAGCATTGATGAAGAAAACATTAGATTTACTGACCGACACGGCGGCCTTCAGAGAGGGTAAAATCTCCAAGTGGATTGTAGGATTTGTCTTCATGATTTACCTCCAGTTATTTGTGCAATCAACTTTTACATTTTCTAATTAATGTGGCTTCTAAGATCCTTCCAAAGCACATTACTTATTCATAGACTTTTCCCCAAAGCCATTAAAACTTAAAATGAGCTTTCTCTTTGCTATTTTATATAACAATTTCCTTGTACTATTGGTTAAATGTCTCTCTTAACTTCTTGACTTTCTCCTTGTTTTCCCATCTTTTCTTTCTTCACTGTCATGATCTATACAAGCTACCGTCCCCCTTTCTTCCAATCCATGACCTGGATTTCTTCAAAAGTTTCAGCCTCCATTATATCTTCTTATATAGCATGTATATGTATGCCTATATATATAAGATAGATGTTTTTCACATGTGCATACTGAAAGTTTCAGAATATCTACTTTCACAATTTCAGAATATGTGGTCTGTTTTCCCACTTATTTTTTGCCACCAGTAGTTATAAATGAAGTATACACCTTTAAAACAACAGTGGCAAACACACACTGAGATATTGAATAGAGCAATTGTGTGATTCTGCTTGAAGAATAATTTTAATGTCTGAATGACTTTTTTAAAATAATGTACCATTTTAGACTTTTATTTTAACTCCTCTCTTATTGTCTGCAGAGAGCTATCAAAAGAAGACTCAGTAGCAGGAATTGAATCCATAATGGCTGGGGATGATCTCTTCTAGGTTTTGCAGTGATTTAATTACACATGGTTCAGCCATGCTACTCATTTCAGAACTCTAGCATTCTTTTCGGTGACCCCTTTGCCAAGCAGTTTGTAAGTTTCCCGTGAAGGCAAGGAAGCAACTGAAAACTTATTCCTTATCTGAATGAACAAAGAGGAGAAAACGGAAAATAACAAACAAAACTGAGAAATTAAAAACAAAAATGGGGCTGGAGAGATGGCAGTTAAAGGCGCTTGCTTGCCAAGCCTGAAGGCTGGGGTTTGATTCCCCAGTACCCACATAAAGCCAGATGCTCCAAGTGACGCATCTGTCTGAAGATCATTTGTGGTGGCAAGAGACCATACCATGCCCATACTCTCTCTGCTTGCAAACAGATAGGGTCTTGCTCTATCTCAGGCTAGTCTGGAATTATATATATATATATATATATATATATATATATATATATAATTATATATATATATAAGTATATGAGAGAGAGAATGAAAATATGCATGCCAGGGCCTCTAGCCACTGCAAAGTTCAGATGTGTGCTGTGTCACTTTTGAACTCGGGTTGTTAGACTTTGCAGGTAAACACCTTAGCCTCTTAGTCATCTCTCCAGCCCTAAAAATATTTAAAATAATAACAAAACAAAAAAACTTAGAAACGTTCATCCACAAGTAATTATGAAATGTAGCAATATTTAATGGAGGGAGCTTGAGTCCAACAGTGCAGGTCCCCTATGCTGACAGGTGTCCTTGGTCATGCTTCAT
Organism: Zapus hudsonius; assembly: GCA_004024765.1. Taxonomy (NCBI): domain Eukaryota; kingdom Metazoa; phylum Chordata; class Mammalia; order Rodentia; family Dipodidae; genus Zapus; species Zapus hudsonius. Next base: position 15,138 of record PVHP010038690.1, on the reverse strand, counting down.
ACCTAAGCGTTCATATTCACAAACAGACCTAATAATGCAAGCTAAACAAGCTTGCTGCAAGACTCAAATCAGCTAATAAATTTTAAATTCTGTTGTATTTAATGTAGACTCAAATACAGATATACAGGTTACATTCACAAGAAATAGTCAAACTACTTGCCAAGGGAGATTTTTCCTGTTTGCAATACTACCAGCAAAGTCGTTCTTTGCCAGGACTTGGTATTACCTTGGGGTTTTAATCTACCTTATGACAAGGATTATGATTTTCTGGTGTTTTGACACCTTCCATACAGTTGCCTTTCTGAAATGGCTTATCAATATTTTATACTTTTAGCAAATATAGATTGCATGTATTTCTACATTTTTGCTAAATTTAATTTTCTAAATTCTTTTATCAGTTATAATAGTCTTTAAAAAATTAATTTATTTGCAAGCAGAGAGAGATATAAGAGAGACAGACAGTGAGAATGGGCGTGCTAGGACCTCCAGCCGCTGCAAATGAACTCCAGATGCATATGGGCCACTTTGCACATCTGGCTTTACATGGGTACTGGGGAACTGAAGTCACGTCGTTAGGTTCTGCAGGTAAGTGCCTTCACCACCGAGCAACCTCTCCAGCCAGGTGTTTAGTATGTGTGTATACTGCATGCTGTGTGTTCATGCTCCTACACATACATACATATATATGTGCATATGCATTTGTGTGTGAGTGTGTGTGTTTGTGGAGGCAGAGTTCAACCTTTGGCGTCATTCCTCAGGAATGCTGTCCAGCTCTTTTGAAATGGGGTCATATCTCAATGGTCTGGATTCATTCAGACTTCGACTAGACTCTCGGGCCAGCGAGCCCAGGGGATCTGTGCCTCTCCAGGGCTGCGATGACTGTGCCATGTATTTCATGTGGGTGTGGGGAATGGAACTCGTTATGAAGCAAGCACTTATCAGCTGAGCTCTCTTCCCAGATGTCTAGTAGTTTTTAGGGAGATTTTTAGGTACTGCACACAAGCCTAGGGCCAGAGGACACCTGCTCTGGTTTCCCTCCATCGCAGTCTCTCTTATGAGGCTCTGCTGGGCTGAGGCTGTGGGCTTGGGCCTGGGCGTGGAGTGAGTGTGGAGCCCAGGGACAGGGAGGCCAGAGATCACACTCATCTCCCTTCCAAGACAGCATCCAGGTGTGGCCGCCTGGGCTCAGGGAGACCTCCTCCACCTGGCTCCAGCTGCAGCTGATGGAATCTGGGAGGACTGTTTGGTTCACGCGCTCCTCTGCAGCGGGAGTGCTCCTTGGACTGGGGAGCAGGCCTTTTCCGTCGTCTTTCCTTGTGGCCACTCCAGGTCTGTGCATCTGACCAGGATCCAGTCTCTCTGGAGGAGTCCCGGTGGTCTCCTACGTCACGTGTCACTCACCTGCAGTTTGTTCTCTGTGGGGGAAAGGATGAATTCTCAGTACCTCATTCATGTATCTTAGAATCCCTTAGGTTTTCAATTTATATATATTATATAAAATTATATTTATAATAATTATATAATTATTATAAATGTAATTATATAATTTTATATAATATATAATATATAATATTAAATATGTATGTTATATATTATATATTATATACTATATAATATATATGTGTTTATATTATATATAATTTACGTATGATTTCATATTATAACTAAAATATAATGGTTAGTATAAATTATAAATTTAATAATTATGTAATAATATACTAATTATATATGCATGTGTGTTTTTAATGGGATACCTTTTTATCTTAATATAATTTTGAAGCTGTATTTATAATAACAAAGAAAGATTGCTTCTTAAATCTTAGGAATTAAAATAAATGAATAAAAGTTTCCAAATTATTAATATTTGAGTAACAAGTTAAAGAAAATCAAGGCACTATCCCTGTAATGATAAAGGACTGTGTATCCTTTAAAAAGTCATTTCCAGCTCTTCCCTTTGGAGCCATGATTCTCAGGGAGACCATGGATTCACTGAGCCAGGGAGGAGTCCGAGCATCAGCAAGAGAGAAAGGCATTTGAAACACGAGATAAAATGTCAGAGAAGACTGAACATTTCAAAACGTTTCCATGTATCTACATTGAGACCACTGTCCTATAGCTTGGATTTTTATCTATTTCTCAGACTTCTCTAAGTATGATCCATTCATTCAAAATGTCCTTCAGGTCCCTTTGAAAACTGTTCTGAAATTTATTAAGATCTACCATATTGTATTTTAGTGGCACATAAATTTAATTTCCCATTGGACTTAATGAGGTTAACAGAAGAGAAACATCATTATGCCTTTAATTTTTTAAATTATCTTTGTGCATAGCTTGATATGTTTTCCAAACCCTTTGGATATAAACTTCTCCTCAGCCTGGTGTTTTTCCTAGTAAAGCAATTGTCAAGTCAGCCCTTCAGTGAGGCCCACGAGACCTTGTGTAGCAGACCATGGAGAAGCAGTTGAGCTCTTAATTATAACCACAGTTTTATGAAAAATTGAGATAATGAACTTGGAGGTAATTTTTTATGGGGAATGATATTAAATGGGTAGAAATTATAGGGTTCTGTATGCCTTGCTTGCGTTTTTTTTGTTTTGTTTTGCTAGTTATTTTTATCACTCTGAAATCCTGCTGCAGCAACATATGTAGGAACTAGATTCATGCAATTAACTTGCTCATATTTTAGGAACTGCGCACACTAAGCCAAGGTTCTCTGGTAACATTTGATGGCTGAGCTTAGGAGATAACAGCGTGTCTGTAATTAAAATTAGTTCTGCAGTTAGAAAGGATGAATGTGTGGCCAGTCTTTTCTCTCTGCCTGTATGTCCTTATGTGAATAAGGATTAATCTAGTCTAGTTAAAAAGTAATGTAATGAAACTATCACTAGGCTTTTATTTATGGCCATTTTATATTCACTCATCTTTGATGTTGAAATGGCTAAGGAGATTAGGAATTTAAAATCAAGCTTGGTACCATCCAGGGTAGTAAATACTGAAGTGCATGAAATAAGGGTGTGGAGGGAAAAAATCCAAAAATCCCCTTATGTTCTAATTTTATGTATCTGGGGAAATTTACATAGCAATATTAGGATTAATTGTTCATATGTATATTTTCTCTAGTATCCTTTGAAACTTCGGGGTAAAGAATGAGCTCTGCTTTTATTGTGTACATACCAACTGGGCACAGTATATAGAACATTATAGATGGCATAAAATAATTGATAATGAGAAACTCTTCAGGTCACTTGGTCAAGGTGACAGTAACATCAAAAAAAGTGTAGCTTTCAATTCAGAAAGTGAAAAAGATAGCCAGGACACAGAATGGCAGGAGAGAAGGTATCAGGAATCTGAAACTAGCCTCACATGAAAGAAAGACAAGAACACTGACCCAGGGGCGTGGCCTATTTTCTGTCTGGGGGAGAGAGGTGAATGTTTTTAGCAGGTGGATGGTGCCAGGCCAAAGTGTCCTGCTAGCTTTTCAAAGCTCCAGAGATGTTTCAATGATATTAGGTATGCCCAGTTTTTTATATTGGAGAGAGTGGTCTAATCTCTTATGATATATTTATGAAGGATCGCTTAAAATAAATATGTTTGGTAAATTTTAATAACTTTTCCCATAATAGCTTAAGAAACACTTGTGCTGCTACATTGCCTTGGTTGATTGGAGTTTCATGACATAAACCTAAGAAGTCATTTCTGCTAATCATGAGTTTTCAAGTTTAGATTTTACTAAATGATATTTTCAAGTTTAGATTTGAATAAGTGATAGTGATAAAAAGAATGAAAGTGACATGAATTTTGTATTAAGATTACCAGTTTGGAGCCCTAATTTTTTTAAATTAGTATTTGTATGACTGAAAGAGGCCACATTTTGCTCTCTGTCTCTTAGTGTCTTCATATGTATAACGGAGAACTTAGTGCCTACAGCCAAGGACTAGGACTTTGACTATTTGAAAGCTCAACAAATTTTCATACAGTAAGATAAAATGGCTTTCTAATTTTCTTCATCTCTACTGAACATAAGATCTTTGAAGGAGGGCCCAACCTTGTTTGTCTTTGGGAGAAGAGACGAGGAAGAGATTCTGAGAAGGGCTGAGTGAGGGGATATATACCACATAATTAAAATAAATTTAAAAATGTTGCCTTGTCATATCTTTAAATTGTTATTTAAATATTACTAGGCTTGTTTCTCCAAAGAGCTAGTGAGGCGGTATATTGCATAACTAGTGACAATGATTTTGAATATAATGTCTTCACATAAATACTATCTCCTGACTCTTTGATTTTACCTTATTTACCTAAATTTTAACCTTAATGTAGTATCATTTACCAATTTGTTTTTCTTCCCACTATTGAAATGTGTCTGGTCCATTTCCTGTAAGTGCTTTCTCTGGGCCAATGAAATGGTGTTAGAGGTGGAGGACACGTGGTCATGATGTCCCATCTGGGAAGTTCCCAGGGACATAGCTTGAGGCTGTGGCTCATGTGCTCTCTGCACAAAGCACTCTGAAGACATTCATTTGTGTTACAGTATTTTTTTATTTCAAGGATGTCTCTTATATTCTTTGATGGGGTTTTTCATCTCTGCTTATATTGCCTCTTTGTTCTTACATAACTAATTTTACTTTTCCTGTTAGAAATCTTATTATATAAATCATGGAGACTTTAAAGTCTCTATGGAGTAGCCCCAAAGTTGGCTGTATCACAGTTTGGTGTGGATACTTTGTTCATTTCTTCAGGGTGTAGTTTTTGCTTTTTAGTATGCTTTGTAACTCTTCATGATAGTCAGAAATGATGTAGTAAGAAAAGAAACAAGGTAAATATCACATTTATGTGATAAGTGTTTGTTTCTGTCCATGAGTTAGGTGGTGTTTAATGCTTGCTGTAGCTGTGGGTACTGGGAGCTTCAGATTGCCAGGCAGGGTTTGATTTTGATTTCTTGTCTTTGGGTTTACACTGAAGATGCCCATTCTGAGTACAGGGCTTTGTATGGAGAATGCTCTAGAAATTTTTATTTTATTCTTCCTGCTAGAAACATAAGATGATTTTTCTTAGGTCTTTACAAGGGAGGTAAAGTTCATGGAAGTGTGGGAGTTGCTATAAAACTGAGAACCTAGGAATTTTAACTTTCAAACAAGTCTATATTCCATGTGATGGGGAATCTTTAGCTGTCAACTTGACAGGATTTAGAATCACCATGGAAACAAATGTCTGGTCATGTCTCTGAGAGATTTTCTAGATTAGATTAGTATGAGTGTGAAGACCTACCCTAGCAGTGGAAGGCCCCATCACATGGGCTGGGTTCCTGGACTGCATGAAAACGAGAGAGCTAGATAAGTATGCAGCATTCATCGCTCTGCTTCCTCACTGTGGACTGAACTTGATAAGGTACCTCAAGCTCCTGTCCCCAAGCCCACCCCACCGTGATGTGGGGTGTGACCTAGAAATGTAAGCTTTCCTCCGTCCCTCCCTCCCTTAAAGTGATTTTTTGTCAGATATTTTACCCCAGCAATGAGAGAGGTAATTGATACATTGAATCTTTAAAAATTCACCAGATTCCCCCTTGCATCACTCTGTGGCTCAGTAGCTTCTGCTCCTGTCAGCTCATCTGAACTGTCAATCTCTGAATTTTCCAACCCTGCCAGAATTTGGGATCTGCCTTGTTACCTTAGTTCTCTGATGAGTCAAGAAAATTTGTTGGTTACAAGTTCTTTTTCAGCTTTTTTTTCTTACCGTCAAGATGTGAGTGGCACTTCTGTGCTCCTTATAAGTAAGAACTGAAACACCATGGTGAAAATAATTTAACATCATCTAAGATCGAGGCCATTAGGCAGATCTGCAAAGCTGTGTCAACTCAGGTGAGCTGGTTACAGTGAATGAAAGGCAAAATGAAATTAGTCTATTCAGGTCCTGGTGAAGGGCTCAGAACAATATTCAGAGCAGTATGGGGTAGTTTCTTAAGTTTTCCAAAGAAAATCATGGTTAAAGAATAACCATGTGCTTTTGTGTCTCAGAAGCATGTGCACTCTATGTATTTCAGGATTCATATTGATTTAAGGTTAGTTCATTATATGGAATCTCCTTGAAAGTTTTCAAATTGCAAGACTTATTGAGAGAGAATATAACTAATCAACTATATCATGGAAACAAATATTTACTTTGTGTGCTTGAGTGGAGCAGTAGCCAAAAATAACTACATTTTACTTGTCAGATCACGTTCAGAGGAGAGCATCCCAAACTACTCCTCTCCACACTGCAGCCCTTACATCCTCTCTGCCTTCTGATTATTTCTTTAATGTGCTTATTTTCTGTAATATTTGACCCCCTGGCATCCTATGTATTACTTCTGTGTCCCTGTAGTGCAGACACACTGGTGACTTTTTTTCAACTCTGTGTGGGGCTGGAGAGATGGCTCAGTGGTTAAAGGTGCTTGCCTGTAAACCTTAATGACCCGGGTTTAGTTCCCCAGTACTGATGTGCAGCCAGATGCACAACGTGGGACATGCATCTGGAGCTCGTTTGCAGTGGCTGGAGACCCTGCCACACCTGTTCTGGTTCTCTCTGTGTCTGTTTCTATTCTCACCTCTCTCTCTGCTTGAAAATAATAAATAAATACTAAAGTATTAAACTGTGTGTGTATTTTTTGGTAGCTTTTGGCAGGAATGTTAGTCTACTGAGAACTATCTCCTCCAGTCTGAAGTAGAAGGATACAAGATGACCTTATTTAAACCATCACATTTTTCAAAATTGTTACCTGTTAGGCAGCTGAATGCTGAATGTGTAGCAGAATTAATAGAATGTTATGAGACATATTTAGATAAAAGAAAATCATGGATTCTAATCCAATAGAAATATTTATCTTTTATGGCAAATGAAATATTATCAGTCATAAATAAAGTAATTGAAATTTAAAAAAAACTAAAACAATAACAAAAAAAGAAATATTTATCTTTTAAAACAAAATTTAAATATGGATAGTGACATAGCATTTGCGTAAGTGATCATAAGCTATAAAGTCTTAGTTTTCAAATGATCAATTGGAGGCATTGAAAGATACATTTTATTTACTCAACATTCTTCCAATCTTCACAGGTTGATTTTGTTCTAAAAGTGACACTGATTCCTGAGGTTACAAAATTAGCAAGAAAAATTCCTGCCCTTGAGTGAAAACCGTAACTGAGACAGTTAGGAATATCAAATTAAAAAAAAGTAAATAAACCCAGAGCAATTCAGGTCCTAAATATAAAAGTGTATAAATTAATCAAGGTGCATAGAGAGGTACCAGTGCACTAAGAGAGGTGACAGAATATTTGAAGTCTCATGAATAAGACTTACTTTGAAAGGAGACATAAATGATGCTTTAAGTTGAGAATGTCATGCGAAGGGTCACAGCTATGAAACCACAGGGATTTACAGGTTAGAATAATGATTCATGGGTTGGTGATCACAGTGCTCTGAAAATGGACACCTAGGCATGCCTGATGTCATTAAGGACATTTTATACCAAACATCGAGTTTGGAATTTTAGTGTGTGTGGGGGAGTGTTCCAATGCATTTGTATAGATGAAACTTGATTAACATCAGGGTGGCAGGTTAGATGTTAAATAGCTAGTCTGGACTACTTCGCAGGTAGTAAAGACTTTGGCTTAATTCCAAAGCTATCTTTGCCATAAAGTATTTATAGTAAGATTATATGAATATAATTGTAATAAATGATAATAAAATTTTACAATTTAATATGTGCTGAGCATTTTAATTTTTTTGACCTTAGTAATTACCATAGACTATGGAATAAGTAGAATTCTGTTCAGAATAGCTTATGGATTTTAATTACAAAGTCTCATTCTTAAAGAGCTCTGAGATTTCATTGTTGACTTTGGCCTTGCCGATTTGCTTAAAGTTTCTTTTTGCCTAGAAGTGTTACCACTTAAGGAACAGAGACACTGCTCTGAATTTATAACAGAGCTCACACTATTAAGCGAATGGTAGAAGAAAAATGGCACATGGACAGGATCAAAGTCCTGAAGAACTTTCACGTGTCCTTGGATAGGTTATTACATGGATCAAATCTATGCCAATGTCAACTCATAGCAAGCAGCAAGACTTATGGGGCAGGGAATTGGGGAGAAGATGTCCACCTTAACAGCAAATGTGGAAATTTTAGTAACTACTTAGGAGATCAGATGTGACACTGGATTGTCAGCATTAAGGGGGTTTTGCAGGGTGAGATCACTGACACATTAAGACATTGGGGAATAACACTACTATTACTAAGATCATTTGGGCTATATTTTCCAAGGTTGCAGTAGATACCTGGAGTATATGACAGTTGATTTTATTTGGCTGAGAAAAATACAAATCATGCTCAGAAAATGGAAAATAATATGAGAACAACAGTTAAATATAATATATACTATTTATTTTACTTGAGAGTTTCTATTTAACACGATCATTTAAAACGTTAAGAGAGTCGGGAGTGGTGGTAGAGGTAGGAGGATCATCATGAGTTCAAGGCCAGCCTGAGACTACATAGTGAATTCCAGGTCAGCCTGGACTAGAGTGAGACCCTACCTCGAAAAACAAAAACAAAACAAAAAAAAAAACCCGTAAGAATATGAAGTCACTTAGAAGCTGAAATCACTTTTAGGAGAGTTCCTGATTAAGGCTGAAGCTAGGAACAAAACCTTTTGTTGCAGCCTGATATATGAAGTGGAATCCTCTAGAGTATATATTTCTATTAATGTAAGGCTTGTGCTCTGAAGCACCAGGCTTGTTTTGCTCATCCATTGTGTTACTGATAAGTTCTAGCAGTAGTCAAGAGAATTGTGGCTTTGGTGGAATGGTTTGATGCTGCATTCACAGATGAGAACACTGGGAAGTGGCCCTCTGTGTGCTGAGCGTTTTGAATATTGCTCAGTAATATGTAAAAGTTCATCTCTTTACACAGATGGGAAATGATGCTTCCAATAGTCCATCTTTCTCCAGGTTTCTCCTGTTTGTCTGGGACTAGAGATTAGTGCAGTGTGGTAATCTAATTCTGTCTGTTGAGTCTTTTCCTTTTCACTGGTGAGTTGAAATCACAGTCAGCTGCCTGGATGTTCTGCCCTGATCACATCATTTCCAAGAGGAACAGAAACAAGTCACTCAAACTGCAGCGAGCCTTTAAGGTGCCGCTCTTGTTAGAATTCCAGGGATATCATATGGTACAGCTAAGATAACTCAGTTTGGTTTTAATATCCATAGCACAAACTTTTATGACCAGACTAGAATTCTGTCTCACAAATAGTCAAAAGGAGATAAGGAACCAGGGGAGAGTAAGATTAGAAAAAGAATGGGAAAAAACAAGTTAATATATGGGAGGCATGGATTTTACCCAAAGGATGATAACAGGCCAGACAGGAGATGAGAAATACATTATTTCTCATGAAGAAATGGCACAGGGGATTTTCCACTGAGAAAGAGGCATGAAAAAACATTTAAAAAACCAAATCGAGGTAGTTATCTAAAACAAATAAAACCTATAGGAAAATGTTTTGTGTTCATAATGACTATTCAAAGATAACACATCTTTAACAGAAGAAATGAGAATGTTGAAAACCGTGTTTCGCTATTGTAACTTTGAGCTAAACAGACTTCAGATAAAAGAGACTAGGAAGCACTATTCTGCTGGTGCTTGGATGAAAAAAATCAAGAGAATTTAAATGACATTATGCAGCTGAGCCCTTGCTTACTCAGGAATGGATGATAATTTCTGAATTATTTATGCTCCTCTGTGGGAAAAAAATCCCTTGCCTTTCAATATGATGGCTGCTTGCTTCTTCTTATTAGAGGTTCATGATTACTTTTGCTTTTATCTAAGTATTAAATTTGGATTTTGAAGGTGATAGATTAGTGAGAAGCTCAGATTGCAACCAGTAGAATACTAAAAAGGGTCTACCTAGAAATAATTTAATAAAAGCCAATGCAAGGGCTCCCCAGAGGGAAAGGAACCCACAAATCAATACGCAGCAGCCAGGTACTACCCTGGCAGGGGCGCCACAGTCTCCCATGGGAAGGAGTGCAGGTGCTTCGCACCAAAATGAGGTTTGCAATGGGATGGGACTTGGGCAGCAAATCTACCTCTGTTAGCCTTCTAGAAACTCCACTGATTAAACCCCAGAGATTATTGGTAATGTAGATTTAGAGCTTTCTGCACCTGAAATAGACTGCTTGAGGCAATCGGACAATTAATTAGATTTAGGAAATAATTTACTTGATGCATTTGTAGACCACACTCTGGATGTTTTTTTTACTGCAGCTGAGAAAAATGGTTAAGCATGGGAAGGCATCAAACATTTGGTCTTACAAAATGCTTGATGGATTTAATACAATTCATCCGTTAAGCCATCTCTCCAGCCTGTATTTGACCATTTCATCCTTTGTCTTTAGGATGAATGCTATCAATGATGTGGAAAAAAGAAAAACCATACACACTATAGAAAATAGTATGGAAATTCCTGAAAAGTTAATAATGTAACATTTGTAAGATCAAGTGATACCTCTTACTTTTTCTGCTCCAGCAGTCCAATCCCCACCATTGCTTTGTTTATGATACTACATTTATTTATTAAAGCAGGGTATCTGGTTACATAAATATAAGATCCAGGCATTGAAAGAACTTGAAGGCAATAATTTTTTAGCTTCTTATTTTAATTTGCATAAATTCTGTACATTTATGGTATTCAACATGGTCTTTTGAAATATGTATATATTGTAAAGAGATTCAATCAAGCTAATTCACATGGGCATTGTCTCAGAAATTTGTGGCAAGAATACTTAAAGTAAACTTTGCTAGTAATTTTTAGAAAGCATTTCTAACTATTGACATGAGGTTGTAGAATAGTTATTGAACTCAATCCCCTTTCTAATTGAATTTTCTTCTCTTTTCCCCTGCCCCCCCTCTAACCTCTGGTAACCATCATTTTACATCCTACTTCCTTGAGTTTGACTGTTTTACACTCTGCAGAAGAGGAGGTCAGTGGGTATTTTATCTTTCTGTGTCTGGGTCAGTTCAGTTAACATAGTATCATTCAGGTTCAGTTGTATCCTTTCACCTGAAGACAACCAGATGGGCGACATAGTTACAGCTGAGGTTCCTTCTTTTCCAAGGCTGAGTAATATTCCCTTGTGCACATAAATCATATTTTCTTTATCCATATATCCTTTGATCGACACTTGAGTTGCTATCATATTTTTGGTATTGTGAATAATGCTACAGCGAACATGGAACTGAAGTGTCTATTTGACATATTGGTTTCATTTTCTTTGGATACATACTTAGTAGGGATATCACATGATCTTACAGTTATTATATTGTTAACTTTTCAAGAATTTTCATACTATTTTCTATAGTGTGTAAGGTTTTTCTTTTTTTCCACATTTTTAATATCTTTTTCAACAATTAGATACATTGTATGAGCATATCTTTTGATGGTACCCCCATTTCTCTGCTCCCTGTCCCCAACTCACTGGGGACCCTCCTCAGTGGGAATACTGGATCAGTCCATAGGGTAGGGGGTGATGAATTGCACAAGAGGGAGCCAGTTTTTTTTTCCTCCTTTGTATGCTGTTGCTGAGAGGGGTGATGTCTCTGGATATTCTCCCCCACCATGGCTCTTACAATCTTCCCCTCTTCCGCTCAGTTCCCCAAGTCATGGTGGGTGAGTTTTAAGTCTGCTTTATTGTTGAGATCTTAAGTGTCTCTGGACTTCTGTTTTGGGTTGTGTTGGGTATTGTTGGTTCTGTCTCTATTGTACTTTCATGGGTTATCTGACTTTCTGTGGTGATTGGTTTCTTGTTTATCTCGCCAGTTTCTCATAGGTTTCCTTTGGGCCCTGTATGATAGGTTAGGGGTGGTTCATCTCCTGACAGGATGTCAGCCACATTATTGATAGCATTCATCCTTTGTCTTTCTGACAAAGGATGAAATGGTCTAATATGGACTGGAGAGATTGCTTAGTCGTTAAGATGCTGGCCTACATAGCCTAATGACCCAAGTTTGATTCCCCAGTACCATGTAAAACCAGATGCACAAAGTGGCACATTCCGGAGTTCATTTGCAGAGGTTGGAGGCCCTGGTGTGTCCATTCTCTCTGTCTGTCTCTATTCTATCTCTCTCTGCTTGTAACTGAATAAATAAACAAATATATAAAAATTAAAAGATATAATAGAAATGAGATGATACTTCATTGTGGTTTTGATTTCATTATCTTATATGATTTAATTTTAATGAATGTTAGTGTTTAATGATGTTTTTCATATTTTTGGTGATTACATGTCTTTTGAGAAATGCCAGCTATTAAATCAGACATTTTCTTGGTATCAAGTCATTTGAATTACTTTTCTTGCCAACACTTTATCAGAAGTGTGGTTTGCAAATACTCTCCTCACCACTGCCATTTCCATTTCTTTTAAAAGAAATATTTATTTGAGAGACAGTGAGGAGAGAAAGGGAGAGAGAGAGAGACAGAGAGAGACAGAGAGAGAGAATGGGCACATCAGGACCTCCAGCCACTGCTCACGAACTCCAGACACATGTGCCCCCTTGTGATCTGGCTTTATGTGGGTCCTTCTGCTTTGCAGGCAAAAACACCTTAACCACTAAGCCATCTCTCCAGCCCCATAAGTCATCTTTTTAAAAATCCTTTCCCATGTCTATGTAGAATGCTTTTCCAGTTTGCTATAATGACATTAAAAAAAGTCTTTGCTTTTGTGGTCTGTGCTTTTGAGATCACATAAAAATTTCATAGCTCTGATCAATTTAATGGGGTTTTCTTTTTGTGAGCCCTTGCTTGGAATTTTATCAGTGGTCATTTGTTTTGAAGCTTTTTAGAAAATGAGTTCTTTCATAGCATATTGGCATTTCCATTTGTTAGGATCCCATTGCTAAAATATTCCTTCAAATGAGTGAAAATTATGGCCTTTTGGGGGGGGCAGGAACAAAGCAGCAGTATCATTTTGAACCACAACAAAGCCTGTGATTGATGTATGAATAATTTCCAGTTACAAATATGAATAAGGGTCTGATGTTGAAGAGAGATTCTATGCTTAGTGCTCAATACTGTCAAAATCTAGATAGAATTGATTTGGCGTTTCCTCCTAAATGTAAGCATATTTCAAGTAATTTTTAATTTATTTAATTCATTCCAGAGGTTACCAATTTTAAGAATGTCCTAATGGATTCTAAGCCTATTAGACCCAGATTTTAGTCCATACAAAATCACATAGATTTAGTCCTTAGAAAATGAGAGGTTTTAAAATTTTTCTCTGGTTTCCATCCTACTTGTGATTTGCGTGTTTAGTTTTCTTTCATAAGGAATGTGGAGGTATCAAAAGTTCCGCTTGGAACACAATTGTCTGAAGTATTTGTTTTGAAACAGGGTCTTACTACGGCCCTAATTGTCCCTGAACTCACAGGAATCTTTCTGCCTCAAGATCCAAGTATGATTATAAGTGTGAGTCACCATGCTTGACATTAAAATTTATTTTTCCTTTATTGTGTGAACAAATTGCCTAATGGTGATATGCCCATTGGGTATACTCTTATTTTCCTTTCCCTTCCCACCATTCCATTGAGGGCCCTTAATTAGTATTAATTGTGGGGTCATGAATCCACCAGTCAGTCTTGATGTGGGGCGGGCAATGAATGCCTCAGAGTTCACCTTCCCACCCTGTGTCTCTTACATTCTTTCTGTCTTAATCTCCCACAAGGTTCCTTGAGCTTTGTAGGGCATATTATAAAATATCTCCTTCAGTGCTGAGATCTCAGCAGCCTCTGATTGTCTGCTTTGATCAGTTTTGACTCTCCTCCCTGTCTGCAGTTATCTCCCTGGAGAAGGTTCTCAGGCTAGCAGTGAGAGCAGAATGTAAGAGAGATTGTTTTGTTGTTGCTTTTTCAAGGTAGGGTCTCGATCTAGCTCAGACTGACCTGGAATTCACTATGTAGTCTCAGGCTGGCCTCAAACTCATGGCGATCCTCCTACCTCTGCCTCCAGAGGCCTGGGATTAAAGGCATGCACCACCATGCCCAACTGGAGACTTTTGAGTAAGAAGTATTTTCCAGATGAACAGGAATGCATTTCTATGCCAGACAAATTGGCTCTCCCTCACTAAGTGGATTATTTGGCCAAATTTAAAAGCTGTTGATTGCCTCCCCAGGCTTTGAATCCTCCATTGCACAAGTGCTCCTTTCTTGGTTTGCTGTTCTCTCCCAGTAGGAAGTGTGGTCAGCCTACTCATGGCAGCAGACTGTGCTTCATGTCAGTGGTCTCTGTTTACTTCAGCTGTCATTGACCAGCTTCCCATGGCAGTTTATGCGGTGCCTTCTAGCACTACACTAACTACCATCTGGGTGCTGGTTACCATTCTGGACCTTGAAGAGTCTCTCAATGCTGATAAATGGTTTTCTGTAGTTTCTTCAGCAACAGGATCTTGCCTCAGGCCTGGGGAGGGCATTCAAGAGCTTTGACAGAATCCTGTCTTGTTTTTGGAGTGTCATGGGTCACTTTGGTCAACAGCTTAGTGAGGGAAGGAGCTGATGACTGGGACTAGGAGTTGCCAGACTGATCAATTTTTCACAGACTTAGACTCTCTCCCCTTCTTCATGGCCCCTCTTGCCAAATGACACCCACTACTTGCTCCATAGGTTACAGTATGCTTGTGAGGATTTTATGATTTTGAACCCATTTTGGTTTACTTCATGCTTAAGTCATTCCCCTCCACCCATCCCTTACCCCTCATTCATAACCTCTCACTTCTTTCTACTGGTCTGCGTAGAGTTTACGGTGAGCCTGGTTAAGGACTGTATTGAGGGAGAATATGCGGTGTTTGGCACTCTGTTCTTTTCAGAGATCTCTTAGTAGGATCTGCTTCAAATCAGACCATTTTTTTCTAAATTTTGTTATGTCATTTTTCCTTTCAGCTGAGTAAAATCCCATCGTCTAAATGTAGCAGTTTTGTTATCCATTCATCCAGAGATAGGCATTTGGGTTGATTCCAATTCTTGGCTATTATGAATTAAGCTGGTATAAACATAGTTGCACAAATGTCTCTATCCTGAGATGTGATATCTTGTGGGTAGATGCCTAGTAGAGGGATAGC
>PVHP010038689.1:0-16601 GCA_004024765.1 Zapus hudsonius | reverse complement strand
AATATATATAGTGTATTAAAAATATATAATATATTAAAATATATGTATATATTTGTATAAATATTACCTCTGTTCCCAAGGAGGTAAAATTTCCTATACCTTGATAATAATCAAATATTTATCTTTTATAAATGTTACCTCAGGTTCAATAGAAAAAGATCAAAGAAAAGGACTTAAACACAGATAGTGATGAGGCATCTGATCAGATCACAAGGAAATATGGAAGTCTTTCTATTGTGTGGCTTTAGATCGACTCCCTCAAAGGGAATTCTAGCTGCTCTGTGCTGTGTCCCTGTTCAGCTTGAAGAAGTTAGAGTGTCATCAATCGCCACCCAATTTCCTAAGGGCATTTAGGTTTACCCCTTGGTGTGGATGATAGGAGAAAGACAGCCTTCGTTTTCAGGTAGTTACCAGTTAGGCCCAAATACCTAGACAACAACCTTCCCTGGTGAGGCTATAAGAAAATTCCAATCTCAGCCTGAACTTGACTCATCAAATGGTGATTCAGGCAGCCTTCTGTCCTCTTTACTTCCTCGTTTTCCTCATTCTAGGAATTTTTCACAGGTTCTTTTCTGAGCCTGAGCTCTTCTCCCTGACCCACCAACCTATTAACGTCTTCTACATACATTTCAACTTAACTTTAAAGCTCATCTCAACCCAATGCCTAATTTCCATATAGGCATGGACTAGTCAAATGCCTCAGCACATAAACAACCCTTCCAGAGAGTTTGTAGGAACCCATTTTTGTGGGACCCCTCTCCATCAAAGATAAGTTTGCTTTGTTTTCATTTTCAATAAGTTTGCTTGTTGGCCCTTCAACTGTCTTTACTCATTCATCACAATGTGGAGACAATGGATTCAACCCTGAAAACCAGTAAGAATAATACAAGGTTTCACTAAGGGGACAAGTTATTCCTCCCCCTCTTTAGCATGTGTGAAGATAAGGGGTGGTCTTGTGGCTAGGTGAGTGATTGACAGGCTCCAACCAGGACCAGAGGAATTGGTCAGGAGGAAGTTGTTCTTGCCTTTCCCTTAAAAAAAATTTAATGAGATATTATGAGAGAGAGAGAGCGAGAGAGAGCGAGAGAGAGCGAGAGAGAGCGAGAGAGAGTGAGAGAGAGAGAGAGAGAGAGAGAGAGAGAGAGAGAGAGAGAATGGGTACACCATTGCCTGTAGCCACTGCTAACAAACTCTAGATGCATGCACTACCTTGTGCATCTGCTTTTACATGGGTAACCCAGGTACATAGGTACTCCAGGCAAACACCTTAACCATGAGCTAAATCTCCAGCCTGGCTCTTGCCTTTCTAAGGTTATCATAGAAATGTGAGGTGGGGACATCCTTCAATGACCCTCAACATAAGCCTAACACTTGCCTACTTAAATAGTACCCTTAGAGTGGTGCTGAGCACCTTGTTTTTGTGTTAAGACTCCTGTAACATATATATGTGTTATATATATATATATATATATATATATATATATATATATATATATATATATATATGTGTGTGTGTGTGTGTGTATGTATATATGATGAAAATTTGGTGATTTAGCTGGGATAGTCAATAATACCCCCTTCTCTTTTTGTTTTTTTTTCAAGGTAATGTCTCACTGACCTGGAATTCACTAAGTAGTCTCAGGGTGGCCTTGAACTCTTGGTGATTCTACTGCCTCTGTCTCCTGAGTTTTGGGATCAAAGACATGTGCTACCATGCCTGGCTGCCTCTTACTTTTGATATTGGCTAATATCAGAGTTTTAGGGCATCTGTTGCACGTTCTTGTGCTTTTGAACCAAGAATTGAACAGCGATAGGGACAGTTTGTTGTGAAAACATTTCCAAGTGAGGAAGTGGGTCAGAGCAAGGAAAGTTTAGCAGCTCAAATGGCTCCCATTGCACAAAATATTGGGACTTTCATTTAGCACAGGGTTTTGGGGTCTTTTGCATAGTGTTGGCTTAGTCACACATACTCTGTTTTACGTACCTCTACGTAGTTCATGCATTGTAGGTCCCATTAGCAGCTTAAATTTCCAAGCAGAGGTGTGTTTTTAGTATTACAAAAGAAATAGGATATCTTTAGTTTCACTGAGGTGTTCCTCTGCCTTTGACAGTGGGTGAATTTAGTTGGTTTGAGCCACACTGATCCTTCATCTCTGGTTACAGATGTTGGACTTGGAACTACAGATTTTTACTGCCTGCCTGCTGGTTACTGATTTTGCATCGGTCCAGTTGCTCCTTGCTATGCATTCTTCATGCGATGAAAATAGTTACTTTGTGTCATTATGTGTTCAAGATATGTAACTTGTGTTTTTATTTTATAGGGCTCACAGTTAAGAGACAGTCTTGAATCTCAGATGACACTTTGAACTTTGAAGTGCTTGTTGTAATCAACTCCACATTGTTGGGATGCACATCTAATGAGACTCAGTTTAAGGAAGGAAGAGGTTTATTTCAAGTGTATTGATCCAGGAGAAGTTCCATTAATGATGGAAGAAGCTGGCTCCCTTTGATAAATCCATATATACCAAATAGACTTTTGCTCTAACCCCTGCTGACCTGGACCTCATTCTGTATTTCCAGAATGGACTCTAACTCATAGTTTTCCTTCTACATCTGCTTCCTAAGTGCTAGGATGAAAGGTGTGTACTAGACTTTTTACTTTATTTGCAAGAAGAGATAAAGAGAGAGAGAGTGAGAGAAAGATAGATAGATAGATAGATAGATAGATAGATAGATAGAGAGAGAGAGAGTTTGGGCACACCAGGGTCTCCAGCCACTGCAAATGAACTCCAGATACAAGTTCCACCTTGTTTATCTGGCTTATGTGAATACTGGGGAATTAAACGTGCATCCTTAGGTTCTGGAGGCAAACACCTTAACCCTTGTGCCACCTCTCCAGCCCAACAAGGTATATATATATATATATATATATATATAGGCTCTGATTTGTTTTGGTGTCATCATCTTTTCCTCCCATAATGTGTATGGGAGAGAGGAGTCATCAATGGTGGTGAACAGCAGTGGACTTTGCAAGCCTTCAGACTGGCCAGCCAGGCCAATGTGCCACCTGGGGCAATAGTGGCATGTCTGTTGTGGGGAAAACCAGTTTCTTTGTAATTGGACTGGAGGCCCATTCCACAAGAGGGAAAGCATGCCTGGTACTGAAGACCAAGTAAAAACCCTATAGTGGTGAGGTTATGAGCCCTAGGGGAGTATCACTGGCTATTATCTGGCTAAACTGTCATATAGGCACTTTTTAAAAAAAATGATACCCACATGATAATGCTACTCTCACTCGTCTAGAGAAGCTTCTCTTTCTCAGATGGCAGTGACCACTGGGATAACACAAAAGACACCACAGTGCTGAGAAGAAATGACAGTGGAGTGTTCAGCACCGGGACATCACCATCACACTTCCTGAGGCTCAGGGTCTATTGCAGAAGAGGTGGTGTGTAAGAGCCAAAGGAAGAATCGTACTGCTTACAATGCAAAATTCCAGACACAAAATGGCCTTGATATTCATGACTTCACAATGCCTGATAATACCAACTCAGATATTTTTGATTAAGCCTCCTACTTTGTCTTCAGCAGGTGGAACCCTGCTGTAATAGAAGTGTCACTGGGGGAAGATCTTGAGTTCAGACCAAAGAAGTATGTTGAAAACCAGTTTGAGAGCTGGCTGTTTGTTTTTTCTCTTTGTTGGGAGTATATGATGCAGTAATCTATAACTTCTGCTCTCATGATGATGTGGCCCCTGGAAGCTATGAACCTGAAATAAACCTTTTCTTCCCATAACGTGCATTTGGGTGTGTCTTTACCAGCATCAATTAGGCAAATGTGACACTCTGCTACTACAGAGTAGGAAATACATATGTGACCTTCTTTATGGGCATACTTGACATAAGGGAGTCTGTTTTGAACTGTGACCATTTATATCTACTGGTGAAAGTGTGCATGGATCACATTCAGAGTATGGAATACAGACTTCCCCACCTTCGCCGTCAAAGTGCACTGGGACCTTTGGGTCACTCTCACAGGCAATGATAATTTGCCCATTGTTTGCCATTTCCTATATCTACAGTTGGGGAACCTGGAACTTCCCATCTCCTCACAGTCTGTGACACTTGCTATACCCTCTTCTTGCCCCGGATAGTGGGGCATTGCAGAATTTAAGATTATCCCTATTGTCGTCATGGATGAAGGCATTGAAGGGTTTGCTCATGAGCAGTCATCCCTCTTCTCCGCATCATTATATTGCAGTAGGAAATCCAAAACAAAGTTAGAGACACAATCACTCCACCCCATGCTGCCATGAGGACCCCCCTGTTCCCTTATGAAATTGTCTCTATTCTTTTTCAAGTAACTAAAAGGATATGATGTAAGATTCCCAGAGTTCTCTCCTCCACCCCTCTACCTATCTCCCTCTTTCCACCAAGCCATGCTAGCTTGGGGATTCTGGAACCTGGTACTGGTTTGGTAGCATGAAAATTATAGTGAAGCAGGTTATGAAGTGCATGCAGTTCCAGGAGTCAATCATATAAGGGAATGTGAAACACTGTAGGACACGAAGTCAATGTATGGAGCATTGAAGTTGAATCATGGTTTGCAGTGTAGACAGGACGTTTTGGATATAACAGGAATGTGGAACTGTTGCTATAGAGAGCTGCTGCCTTGGGATGAAGTTTTCCCCAGGCTCTTAGCAGCCAAGCTGGAGGGGTGAGATTGGAAATCTAGAGGCTTCATCTCTGGTTACAGATGTTAGAATGGAACAGCAGATTTTTGCTGCCTGCCTGCTGGTTACTGATTTTGTATTGATCCAGTTGCTCCTTGCTATGCATTATTTATACAATGAAAATAGTTACTCTGTGTCATTATGTGTTCAAGATATGTAACTTGTGTTTTTATTTTATAGGGCTCACAGTTAAGAGTCAGTCTTGAATCTCAGACAGCACTTTGTATTTTGAAGTGCTTGTTGTAATCAACTCCACATTGTTGGGATAAACATCCAATGAGACACAGTTTATGGAGGGAAGCAGTTTATTTCAAGCTTATAGATCCAGGGGAAGTTCCATTAATGGTGAAGAAGCTGGCTCCCTTTAATAAATCCAAGCTAGGAGAGAAAAAAAAACACAATACACACACACATACACATACACACAGAAAATACAAAGCACAAGCTGCAATCACACACAAAACCTGCCAGAGTTCAAATTTTCTTTTCTACCTTTTGGCTGAAATTCTGATTCTCCTGCCTGAGGCAGAAGCCTGCCTGCTAAGACTGAAACTGCAAACTGAATGGTAAAAAAAACACCCAAGTCTATGGGGGACATACACTCAAACTATCACAGTGTTAAAATTGATAAAGTCTAGGGGGACTTCTGAAGTCGACCTGAGTGCATTTTGAAATGTGAAATGCTCATGAGTATATGGGGAGCAGTGGAGAAATGTGGTGGTTTGAAAGTAAATGTCCCCATGGACTCAGAGTCCTGGTCTAACCCAGGCTGACCTGGAACTCACTCTCACTCTGTAGTTCCAGGATGAACTCTAACTCACAGCGATCCTCCTACATCTGCTTCCCAAATGCTTGGATGATTAAAGGTGTGCATCATGATGTTTGGCAGAACTAATATATATATATATATATATATATATATAATATTTTTCAGATATTTTTGTTTAAGCCTTCTACTTAGTCTTCAGCAGGTGGAACCCTGCAGTAGTAGCAGTGACACTGGGGGAAGATCTTGAGTCTAGCCCTAAGAGGTGTGTAGACAGCCAGATCTCAAGCTGTTTGTTTTGTCTCTCTGCTGTGGGTTTATGATGAAATGATCTAGCTTCTTCCCCCATGAAGAACTGCCCCCTGGAATATGTAGGCCTGAAATAAACCCTTTATTCCCATAAGCTGATTCAGGTTTTGTGTTTGTCTCATCACAGATAAGGTAAATATGAACACTTTTCTACTAAAGAGTGGAAAATACATATGTGACCTTGTTTATGGGCATATGTGACATAAGGGAGTCTATTTTGTACTGTGAAATTTCATATCTACTGGTGAAAGTGTGCATGGATCACATTCAGAGTATGGAATACAGACTTCCCCACCTCTGCAGGTGTGCCTCCTGCCCTGCACCTAGATGATTATCAAAGCTCCTTGTTTAGGAGATCTAAAGAGCTTAATTTCCAGTCCCTCCACCTCACTTCTTAGAGATTGGCTGATGGGTATGACAGTTTCACCTCTTGAAAAGATTCATTGTTCTGTGACTTGCCCATCTTGAGATTGAGCCCTACCTTACTAAATCAATTCATTAGCATAGACTCAGGTATAATCCAAAAGTGCTCAGAGGAACAAGTGAAGACACTCCTATCATTCAGGAATTTCCAAGAGCTTTAAGACCTCTGTGACAAAGAACTGGGACAAAGACCAAATACTCTATACTTTATTTCGATTACATTCTTTTTTTTTTTTTTTTGAGGCTTAGGCAGATTTTATTATAGCGCTGAAGAGAAGGCAAGAAGCCAGAGCTCCTGTATAGTAGGAGGGGACCTGAGCAGATAATCTGCCTAGTGACTCTGATCCGGGTGTTTTTTTTTTTAAATATATATATTTATTGTCCATAATGAGTTACATTATTTAGTGGGCAAATAATGAGTTGTTATCCCCAATTCCCCAATTCCCTCCCTCCCCATCCCTGATCAGTTGGATATCCTCCTCCATGGGCTGTCTGTATTAGTCCTTGTTGATTACATTCTTGTAACTACCTCAATGGTGTCCAACAGAATGCTTCTATTAAAGAAGAAATGGAAGCTTGGGGAAGACAAATAAGTTCAACTATGATTTATTTACATAATTGTCTCCTAAGATATTTTCTGACTGTAATTTTTGAATATTCTGCTTTAGTCAGAAAAGGAATACTTAAACAATTATTCTTGCTATTTGTTCATCCAAATGAGTTGCACTTTTACACACACACTTCCTTTCTGTAGTAGCCATCATGTTCATATAACCACATATCATTTCTCCCCCATACTGGTTGCTCTGTGGTTGTTGCTGTTGTGAGGAAGGGTGTCTAGCCCAGGCTGACCTGGAACTCACTCTATAGGCCAGGCTGGCTTTACCCTCATGGCCATCCATCTACCTCATCTTCCTGAAGGTCGGGAGTAACAGTAAGATTAAAGTAAGATTATTTTTTTGTTTTTTTTTGACAGAGGTTCTCATGTAGCTAAGGCTGACCTCAGCTCACTCTGCAGCTAAGAATGACTTTGAGTTTCTAATTCCTTTCACCTTCCACATGATTGGATTATAATCCTGGGCCACCATGCCTAGTTTTATGTGGTGCTGGTGATATATCAGACTAAGTAAGTACTCTACCAATTGAGCTACATCCCAAGACCACCCTGATTTTATTTCTGAATGTTTAAAGGGACTAGGAATGGGTGATAGTAGACTCATAGGCCATAGGCTTGACTTTGATGACCCCAACAAATCAAGTCTAGCCTCTTTAATCCCAAAAGCAAGCAGGAGATATAATGGTGAAAAGCAGGGAGCTTTAATTAGTCTGGCTGTACTGGGAACATAAGGGACTGACATCTTCAGCCTGTCCCAGGAAGATAGCAAGAGCCATATAGCTATCTATATGGATAAAGCTATCTAGGGAAAGTCCATGGAAGTGTGCACGTGTAAGCACTCTTGGTCACACTGGGTCTGCACAGTCAGGATCTCAGTGTGGTCAGGTGAGACCTTTTTGTGATAAGAAAGTCATTGTCCTCTAGGGGAGAGTTTCACCTCTTATCACAAGATGTTTGTCCCTCAGACATGTTCATAGAATCCCAGGTGACTGCAGCAGAAGACACAGACAGGAGGAGTCACATGAAGGCAGAGATGCCAAGCTGTTTACCTGCTTGCAGTTCCACAGTGGGCATGTGCAGGCCCAAGTGAAGAGCTGGTGCTTTGTACAGTATTTGTTACCAGTCTAGTATGTGAGAAGAATCATTTCCTATGTAGTAAATAAGACAGATTTTCATGGGCTGGGATCATGAATCTTATGTGTATTTGCCATTGATCAGATTTATGGGACACTAAGAAGCTTGCACACCTAGAGTCTGAAAAAGGTGCAAGATTGTAGGAGAAAAACCTATAACTCTAGCTATATGCAGATAAGCCTTTTACTATAAAAAGGAAACCATGAAAAATCTTTCCATCAAGAAGAATAAATGACTCTTTATTATCTAATACATTTTTAATACATTGGCTGACTGGGGTGATAAAAATTTGGGGTAAAAAAACATGTCTGTCATGGTTTGATCCAGGTGTCCCCCACAAACAAATGAATGTGTTCTGATAGATCGATCCTCAGCAGATGGCAATTCGAGAATTAGAACCTCATTAGAGCTGTGTTGTTGGGGGTGGGCTTATGGGGGTTATAAGCCAGCTTCCCCTTGCCAGTATTTGGCACACCTTCCTGCCGCTGTTTGCAGTGCTGTGGCAGAGGTGATGTCCAGCCCTCTGCTCATGCCATCGTTTTCCCTGCCAGAATGGAGTCTCCCCTCGAGTCCATAAGCCAAATAAATCCATTCCTCTACAATCCACTTTTGTTTGGGTTCTTTCTGCGCAGCAACTAGAAAGCTGATCACAACAATGTCTAATATCTTTTTTTAACTTTAGCAGTCACAGATGCAGCAGTCATGAGAAATAACACAAAGCTCTCACTTTGTGTTTGTCAGTGTGATGTTTCCATACTTAAAGCTTCCCAGTGGCTGACTTCTGAAGAACAGCAGAACTCCCAAAGCACTTGGAGGAAGGAAGTGGGAAAGTCCTGGGTGAGAAGCCAGTTCACTGCAGTGTTGTCTCAGGTCTTCCCCTCACTTCAAGGTCCTCCCAAATCCTTCTCCCTTGAGCTTCTGGATGAAGCAGCAGCAGCTGCAGCATCACAGAGGGGCTGGGAATCAACACGAGAGACCTTGGACACAAGCCATTTGCAGTGGGAGAAACACTCTAAGTACATGTAGTGACTGAATTCCAGAGCACAGAGCTGAGAAAGCTCAGCTGATCAGTGTTATGAGAAGAAGCCCATTCCCATTATATGCTTATGTCTCCATTTCTCTGAGATATAATGTATTTAATACAATGGGTTATGTTGGGTATAAGTAGGGGTATAAGAAATGACCAGAGGAGGCAAAGCCTGAAATCTTTACTCATTACTCATTGATTTTAGTGAATCAGAGGCCAAGCACTGGCCATAGCCACTCAGTGTGGCATTTAGCCGTCAAAGTGCACTGGGACCTTTGGGTCACCCTCACAGGCAATGGCAATTTTCCCTGTGCTTGCCGTAGCCTTATAGCTACAGTTGGGGAACCTGGAACTCCCCGTCTCCTCATAGTCTGTGTCACTTGCTATATCCTCATGACAGTTCTTCTTGCTCTTCTTGCCCTGGATAGTGGGAGCATTGAATATTTTAAGAATATCCCTAATGTCATCATGGATGAAGGTGTTGAAGTATTTGCAGCCATGAGTAGTCATCCCTCTTCTCCGCATCATTATGTTGCAGTAGCTGTCATCACCACCTGTGCTCCAATGATCCACATGATGTTTCAGGAACTGTCCATACCTGGGATCCTGGCCATAGGAGGGCTGCACCATCCCGAGCCCCAGCACGGTCAGCAGCAAGACCAGAAGCAAGGATGGGATCTTTTGTGGAGCCATCTTTACCTTGAAAGTGCCTAACAAGAAAGCAGGGAACAGGAGAAAGGATGGCGAGGACTGTGAGCAGGACAGAGACGTTGAGAATGGCAAGCTGAAATTTAAGTTTCCTCAACTCCATAGTCTCCTCTTCTCTCCTTATATCTACTATCTATCCACTATTCCATGCTTCCAAATTCCCCTTCCCATGTCCCCAGAAGTGATCAGTTTGCCAGCATGAAAGCTACTGAAAGCAAAAGCCTTTTTCTTTTCCTAACAGTAGGTGGTACAGACAGTAGAGTAAGTCAGGGTGGACTGGATGGAGTCATTGTTGTCCAGTCCTGTGTTGTCAGAGAATAAAACAGGAAATATTGATTTATACAAAACTGAAGCTGTCTTTAAAGTAATTGTAAAGTATGATCTTTGTGAGAGGGTTTGTTGTCCTGGAAACTCAAATTTCTGACAATTTGGGTAGACTCAGATGAAGAAAGTTGGCTGGCTGTGGTGGCAGACATCTTTAAACTCAGAACTCAGGAGGCAGAAGTAGGAGTATCATTGTGAGTTCCAGGCCAGCCTAGACTACAGAGCGAGTTCATGACAGCCTAGTGTTAGAGTTAAATAAAAATAAAAATAAAAAATCTCAAGGCAATAGGGAGCCAATTATTAGTAAAAGAAAGTAAAAAAGTAAATCCAGAATAGTATGTTGGTATGCGCCTCCCCCACCTCACCCTGCTCCTATAACCTTGCCTTTGTTTCCCTGTAATCTTGCATCTGTGGTTAAACATGGTAAATACTGAGACTGGCCTGGCCGATGGGTTCTACAGATATGGAAAGAATGTACAGATGCTCTGGTTAATGGACAACCCTGTAAAATTCCCCAAATTATAGTGTGCATCTTTAGAACTATATAAACTCTGCTCAAACTTGGCTCTGGGCTCATTGCCTCTGTCTTGCTATGGATACGCATTGAGCCCTGGGCATGCCTGGTTACTTTAATAAAACCCTTTGCATGTTGCATAGGAGATTTGGTCAGAGTCTTCTTTTGAGTTGGGGGTCTGGGGTCCTAACACTAGGCTTTAGAGACTCAGCTTCTAAACATGAAAAGCAAAGAAGGGGGGAGGAATGATAAGACAATTTTATATACAGATTTTAATAAACTACATCTAGAAAATTAGGGAGGTAGAGAAAAGTAAATAAATTTCAGTCTAGCCTTTCCCCTCATAAGACTACTCTGCTCTTGAAATAAAATCATATCCTTCTGGAAATTTTATTAGTCTTCTCTTAAACAAGCAGCCCAAACTGAACAGTAAGGATGAGCTCAGAATTACTTTCTTGTAGCAGTGGCTTCAGGAGCCACTACTCAGATTCTGTCATCTGACTGTCAGTGGAGGGAATGACATGAAATGATCCTCCAGTTGAGTCTTGGAGGTTGATTCACTGGAGAAAATAAAATCATTCCTAATCCAACAAGCAGGCTACCCAAAGTAACAAGGACTATATTGTTAGAGTCAAGCAGACCCATGTCCACATGTGCAGGTCAAGGGCTGAACTCCTGCTTTAACACACATGGACACCTGTGTTTCTTTCCAGAGACACTGTTTCCTGATGCAGATCCCAGTGTGGGGCTGAGATGGCTTGTGAGGCTCCTGTACGTCATTCTGCATGAAGCCTGTCCCCTGATGAGTGGTTGTGTCCAGTACCAAGCCCAAGTATCGTTTCTTTAAATGTCCCCTATGCTCACAGCCACATTTGTCTTGTCACAGACAGACATAAGCTCCATGTCCTGTCCCTGTGCCCACAGCTATAGATACAAGACACTGCTTGTGTGAGGAGACAGGAAGAAAGTGGTTCTGGGAGGAGTGGGGCAGGGACAGCCTATGCTGGATGTCCTTCTCTCTGAGACCCACAGACACAGCTTCTGAAGGTGCATTTAGTGCTTAGGGTTTAGCTTCTCAGAACACTTTATAGAGGGATGTTTTTTCTGATACCTTATTTCCTTTTATGTATTTTCATCTACTCTTTATCTTGCTTCTTAATGAGTAAAAATATGGATTAGCAAGAAAACTGGGTACAGAGAAGACTTAAATTCCTGATAACAGAGCAAACCTACACCTACACTAACCAACTGAATAAATAAGACACAGAAAAATATTTGGGGACAGCAGTGCAATGGGGACATCTTAGGTGGATCTCAAGGCTCTAGCTGCAAGAGAAGAAGAAATGAATGGCAAATAATCTCAACACATACTTTTTGGTCAATATTTTTACTGAGCATTTTTCTCCTGGGGACCACTGATTCTCAATAAGACACCGTGATTCCTAAAGCCCTAGCCCAAGCTCATGTGTTGAAGGTTTGGGCCCAGGTGGTGCTATTGGCAGAAGGTGGAACTGTTAAGTAGTGGGGGCCTACTGGAAAAAAGCTAGGGAAAACAGGTCCTTACAGGGGATTTCAAGAGCTCCGCCCCTTCCTCTTCCTCTTCCTCTTCCTCTCTGTTTTCATGTGACCATGCTGAGGTAAGCAGCTCCTCTGTCAGGCTTTCATGCATCATATCTGCCTTGTTAAAAACTCAAAAACAGTAGGGCTAATTCACATGGACTGGAGCTCTGAAACCATGAGTCAAAGTCAACCTTTCCTCTTTGTAAGTTGATTACCCCAGCTACTTTATCACAGTCTGATTACTACACTATTAGTTTCCACGTAGTATGTTCCCTATAGGCCAATATGTTTGACACTTGATCCCCAATTTGTGGCAGTGTTTGGAAGGTTGTGGAACCTTTAGGAAGTGGAGCCTTACTGGAGGAAGTGGGTCACTGAGGGCAGACCTTGAGGATTGACACCCCAGCCATACTTCCTGTTTCCCTTTGTTTCCAGACTGCTCCTACTATCCTGTCTTCCTGCCATGATGGAATTCAACCCCTTAAAACTGTATCAAAAGTAAACCTCCTTCTTTAAACAGATTCTTGTTAGGTATTGTGTCCCAGCAACAAGTAAAGTAACTAATTCAGTCCTTCTGGGAAGCTCTTTAACCTCTCTGCATATTTCCTCTGAAGGCAAAAAACCATAATAAGGGGTCGAGAGATGGCTCAGTGCTTAAACGCACTTGTTTGCAAAGCCTGCTGGCCCAGCTCTGTTCCTCAGCACCCATGTAAAGTGGTGCATGCACCTGGAGTTCATCTGCAGCAACCAGAGAACCTGGCATGCCCCCCCCTCAAAGACACACGCACACACACGCAAATAAAATAAAATAAAAATAGAACAAAACACATAGAAAGCCATAATAATACCTGCCTCTTACAATATTGTGAGGAAGAAATGATAAAATTAATGGAAAGTGTTCTTATAATGCTGAGCACATGGTAAAAGGCTAATAAACACTGCCAATTAGAGTTTTTACTATTTTGTTTCTCTCTCCCTTCCTTCATTCCTCTCTCTCTCTCTCTCTCTCTCTCTCTCTTTTGATTTTTCAAGTTAGTGTCTTGCTCTAGTCTAGTCCAGGCTGATGTGGAATTCACTACATAGTCTCAGGGTGGCCTCCAAATCACTGCAGTCCTCCCACCTCTGCTCCAAATATGCTGTGAATAAAGACGTACACCACTATGCCTGGCTATGTTTTTATCATCTTCATTTTTCTTGTCTTCCACTTTCTTCAAGAAGGACTAAATGATCCTGGACTACAGTGAGTTGCACTAGATATTAGTGCCCCTCTTCATTTTACAGAGTTAAATATATTCCAACAGATTGTAAGTCTATTTTTAAAATATGACATATCTAAGCTACTGGAATGTATTTTCTTCCTCTCATGTTGCCATTCTGTAAAATTTTAGAGTTTTTCTAATCCTTCCCTTGCACAAGAAACAGTCCAAACTGACAGTCATTTCAGTTCTTTAACTGAGTCACTTGAGATATAATGACTTATATTTAATTTGATACATAAATTTAAACAGAGGAGCAGTAATAACTCTCTAAGTGTGTGTTGGAAGACTTGAGCTTTCGGAAGCCATGACATGGTCAGTGTGATGGTTCAGGCCTGTGACTTTCCTCACCAAGGGAAACGATCTGGAGTGACAGCCTCACCTCAGGGACACACCACTCACTGCAGAGCTTGAGAAAAGGGCTCAGATATTCCACAAAGAACTGAGACTCTCACTTCTTGAGGCATTTTGAAGATTTCACAAGGCACTCTTTCTAACAAGAGAGGTTTAGAAAATTATTTTTCTTGCTTTTGAGCAATGATGGTGCTTCCAGTTTTGAAACAGACTAGGTCAAGACAGAGAGATTACCACGCTGAGCATGTGTCAATGAGTGCTTCTCAATCCCCTTCCAAATATGAAGTGTCAGTGAGGTTGGGGTCTCCTAGGTAGTTACTACACACTAGCCCAAATTTGCATCTCAGGTAAGCAGGAGTATTGTCTCCTTTTAGGGCAATGCCAACAGTTGAAAATGGTGACCAGTATTTTCAGATATTGATTTAATAGACCTAGGATTTAATGGACAAAATCGCCTCTCTTTAAAATTCTCCTTAGTAGAATGCTAGAAATGTCCCAGTGTTTTCTGTAAATCCACTTCTCATCCTTTCCTCCATAGAAAGGTGGAAGTCTATTGACTGACAAGGAACTGATGGACAAGGAAGAAGGCATTTCTATTTCATCCCATTTGCTCGGGGAGCAGCTGAGCAGAGGAAATGGGAAAAGGCTAATATGCCAAGATCCAGTTAACATACTGATTTTTTCCTGGTTTTAGAGACATTTTTATTACTATATATTTGCTTTACAGCAGAAAGCAAAAGATACAGAAAGCTCATTTTCTGAATCCCTGGCAAGAAATGGAAGGCAAATAGTGTTCTGGGACATGAAGGGAAAACATAGAGAAAGCAGAGACAGGATTGGAGCCATGGCTCAGTGGTTATGTTGCTTGTCTATAATGACTAGTGATCTGGGTTCAATTCCCCAGTATCTACATAAAGCCAGATACATAAAGTGGCCCATGTACCTGAAGTTCATTTGCAGCAGGTAGAAGCCCTGGGTTGGCTATTCTTTCTCTCTGCCTCTCTCTCTCTCTCTCTCTCTCTCTCTCTCTGCTTGAAAATAAAATAATAAAATATTTTTAAAAAGAAAGCAGGGCTATTCTGGTTAGTAACTTGCTGCTACTGACTTGCTGGTTATGGATGGAAAAAGAACTCATCAAAATGCACAGGTGCATTGTCACAGGCAGTTAAGAGTGCATCTGAAACCTGCTCTGGTTTAGCTCAACATAGATATTGGAGACACCCTTCTAGGCTTGCAGGTAGAGCCCCGGAGAGGCAGCCTGCTCATTCTTCAGTTCCTCTGTGAAGATTTCTGCCCTTGTTTCCACAGATGGATTTCATGCTGCGCTGTTGCCATAAGTGAGGTGTTGGTGACTTTCAGGGTGAGGTCAGGCCTTGTTTCTCCATCATGCTTCTATACAGTATCTATTATCCCAGCCCTTTGGTTGCATCAGAAAGTGTTTGTACTTGGGGTCAGCCTGAGCCAGGGTTGGTGGGGTCACATGCATATACAGAATGAAGACTGACCACACCATCATTTCTTCTACTGGAGGTCCAAGGGAAAGGGGGAGTGGGTACAGCCCCAGAACCACATTCAAAATGAGATAAAAGGTTAGGTCATGAATCAGGTATGCTCAGTCATCCAATTGTATCTTTGCTTGGGCCTTCCTCAATAACTTGACATCTCGCATTAAGTCATTCCTTTTGAAAATCTAATAGTTCTCCCAACACATCTTCCAGCTCCAATCATTCTTCTGTCTCCTTTGGGACCACTGAACATTTACCTATCAATTATAGCATTATAGTAACCTTGAGGTGAAGGGAGGCAGGGCTACTTACCCATGTAGAATTCTTTGCCAAAGGTAGATTTTTTAATGCGTTATATAGAAAGAACAAGGAAGAAGGCATATTTTACTTGAAGTGGGTCTCAGGTCAACTCTTGTAGAGTTGAAAAAGGAACTCAAGGTTATTCTTAGGAGAACCTCATCTTGGGAGCAGTTTGGAGAATTCTGGAGAATATTCTATTTCACTTGTGTATGTATATAAACTGTTGTGCTACAGTCAAATGATGTTACAATGTGGTAAAAAATCCAAAGAATTTTTTCTCATTTCACATACTTCCTCCCTTCATATTCCTTCCCTACATCACCCCTCCCCTTATCCTCTTATCCCTTCCTTTTCCTTCTCTCCTTTCCTTCCTTCCCTTCCTTCCTTCCTTCCTTCCTTCCTTCCTTCCTTCCTTCCTTCCTTCCTTCTTTCTTTCTTTCTTTCTTTCTTTCTTTCTTTCTTTCTTTCTTTCTTTCTTTCTTTCTTTCTTTCTTTCTTTCTTTCACCTTCCTCTTCTTCTGTCACCTTGATTTGAGACAGGATCTCATTATGTAGCTCAAGCTGGTCTAGTACACGGTATTGTAACCCAGGCTGAACTAAAACCTGTGGTTCCCTTGCCTCACCATCCTAAATGCTGATGTTACATGTGTGCACTGTCAATCTCGTAATGTAATGTTTTTTTGTTTGGTTGTTTGAGGCAGGGTCTCACTGTAGCCCAGGGTTATGTGGAATTCACTCTATAGCTCAGGCTGCCATTGAACTCATAGTGATCCTCCTAATCAGCCTGTTGAATGTTGGGATTAAAGGCACAAGCAACCATGCCTGAATTATAATGATTTCACATCTCTCTCAATCAAAGAAGAAAGAGGATTCCAGCCATCATACTTTAGAAGCTCTGGGTCTCAAATTGTATAACACATACACCCTCCAGGGAACTTGTTATAGGCCACACATCTATAGTGCAAATATAGTGCTTCTTATTGGAACATGATCCAACTAACATGATCTAACTTTCAAGATTTTAAATTCTTATGAACTTTGAGAATATTTTAGTAGAAAGGCATTTGGTTTTT
>PVHP010038688.1:0-16928 GCA_004024765.1 Zapus hudsonius | reverse complement strand
ATGTGCACTGGGGTTAATTGTCAACTCCCCACCTCACCTCACCCGCCTGTCAGGAGGAAGCTGTTCTCTATTCTATCTGAGCTTGTAGAAATGAACATCTGCTGAACAGAAGATTGGATGAATGAGTGGGTGGACAGGTGGATGAATGGATAGGTTACTGAGTGGGGCTGAGCGACACTAAAGCCCATAATGATCTTGCTTAAGTGTCTGCTCATGCCAGGTATTTACGTATATGGCTACCTGGTGTCTTTTTGGGAACCCTGGACAGTTCCCATTCTACAGAAAGGAACAGCTTAGGCTGTGACTCCTCAGGTAAGAGTCCACTATCACTCTGTCTACTGCTTCTTATAGTAGCATAGCAGTCAAGGTGGGGTCTAGTTAAAGGTTGTTCATAAAGAAGGAAGGGGATGGAATGGGAATTTGGGGTGGCTACAGGAGGTTGAAAGGAAAATCATCTGAGTCTTAATAGTGCCCAACCCAGCAGTAGGAGGTGTGGCTTGGCTGTGTCCCCTTTAAGATGCGTAATTGACAGCTCTTAGAACCTGATTTTGGTCAGCATTCCCGCTTTTTAGATTTTACCCATGTTTCCCCCCTTTATAAACATACATGTAGATATTACAGACCAGGATATTCCTGTGGGAGAAAACATGTGGTTTGGGGCTTTCTAGGGTTGTGTCACCTTGTTTAGTATGATTCTTTCCAGATCTGTCTTTTTTTTTAAAGTACATAATTTTGTTTTTCTTCTGAGAAAAATTCCATTGTGTGTATATACCACGTTTTTATTATCCATTCATTGGCTGATGGGCATCTAGGCTGGCTCCATTTCCTAGCTACTGTGAACAGCATGTGGCTGATGACAACAAAAATGCCATAATGACACCTAAAATCTGTATGCTAGCTAAAAAAATATAATATAATAAACAATTAAGAACATTTGAATTTATTTATTTGCAAGCTGAGAGAGAATGAAATGATGAAAGAGAGAGGAAATGGGCATGCTAGGGTCTCTTTCCACTGCAAACAAACTCCAGATGTATGGCTCCCCTTGAGGACTTCGGAATTAAACGTGGGCCATTGAGCCTGAGGTGTCAGGCTTTGCAAACAAGCGCCTTTAACCACTGAGTCATTTCTCCAACCACAGTATACAATTTTAAAAAAATGTGTAATTGAGACAGAGTTCTGCCCTTCCTCTCTGCACTCCAAATGGAAGTTGGTATTGTACTAGAAATGCAAATTAAGCTAAAATTAGTTTAACTCTATTCTCCAAAGGGCATCTTCCTCACTCCCTGAACTGAATGAATTCATATAATTTTATTCTGAGAGGAAATAATCACTCATGCCTTTCAAAAATGAGACTCTTTAAGTATGTATTTTTGCCCTCTTCTGCTCCCTTTTGGAAGATGAATACAGTTCTGTGTTATGATCTTTGCTCTTATTTCAATGTGGCAGACACCACACATTTCAGGAAAACGAAAGGCAGCCATAACAACTCAGGGAGGTCGGGAGCTGGAGAAAGATCAAGAGGAAAGCAGGGAGCCCCTTTATGGATGACCACACCCCACAACTTCTGTGTCTAATTGGTAACCCAGATTAGACCAGCCAAAGCTGAAGGCTTCAAATTAATCTTTTAAAAATAGTATATGTGGGGCTGGGGAGATGGCTCAGCTGTTAAAAGCAATTGTTTACAAAGCCTGATGGCCTGGGTTCAATTTCCCAGTACCCACTTAAAGCCAGATGTACAAAGTGGTACATGTATCTGGATTTTACAGGGGCAAGAGCCCCTCTTTTTCCCTCTCAATTATATTAAAAAATTGTATGTGGTTTGTGTGTGTGTGTGTGTGTGTGTGTGTGTGTGTGTGTGTGTGTGTTTGGCTGCATGAGCAAATCATGTGTACAACCTTTAGGTGTGATTCTCAGGAACGACATCTACCTTTTTTAGACTGGCTCTGTCATCAGCTTGGAGCTCATTGATTTGGCTAACCCAGTGAGCCCCAAGCACACAGCACCACACCCAATAAAGCTTTCTAATTATTGGCGTTATACAATCCTTCCAACAATAGGCTCAGAGAGTCTCAAACTCTATCTCACGGTTAGAGTAGGGAGCTAACACTCAGACCCTGATCAGTCAGCTTGCAAAACTCCTGTTCTTTGCATTACCTCTGAGACTTGATCACCTAATCACAGCCTTGAAAGTGCTTCTGAGAGCAAGAAACAAGGTCGCAGTCGTGTTGAATGAAAGAAGCCAGGTATAAAGGAGAACAGACAACAGCTGTTGAAGTTCAAAATCAGTCAGACTTAACTGTGGTGATAGCTGGATTCGTGGTTATCTTTAGGAGAAATCAGGGGGATGAGAAGGAATAAAGGGAAGTTTCTGGGGTGCTGGTTGTATTCAGACCCTTGACCTGAATATCAGTTAAACAGAAATACTGGGGTTATAAAAATCCATTGAGCTGTGTTTCAGAGCTGTATATGGTGGACAGGCTGGGTAATATTTAGGCTCCTTGGGGGTGAGGAAGGAGGATTGCAAGTTCAAGGCCAGCCTGGGCATCTTAATGAGACCAGTGTCTCATATAAAAAGTAAAAACAGGCATATAAATCAGTGGTACAGGTCTTGTCTAGAATGTGCAATGCAGAAGGTTCAACCTACAACTTAACAAAAAAGAATGGTGCATGTTATCAATACTATATTTGCATCAATTTTAAAATTAATAGCAAAGGGAAAGTAAATAAAGCAAATAAATTTAGGGAAATCTGACTGTGTATCTCCCTTTATAATGTCGCTGTTTTTTTATGTAAGGAAACCACTATGTTATATAGTTTTGGCCACAGGATTCATGCCAAATTAACTGTAATCACAATCATTTTATTATAGTGTAATCATCAATTAAACGGCTTGCGATATACCATCCTTATATTTTTCAATGACCCAATTTGTTTTCCTTTATCTCACAAATCAAGCCAAAAAAATAATGACTATAAATGTCCTAGGAGTCATAACTATCATGACTATTAATCTTTCAATGCTTAATATACTTTAATGAAATTTTTATTGACACACACCATGCATTATAAATGAGATCTTGAGCAACTTTCAGCAATTAATAAATTTTCACCAAGTGAGTATACCAATGTGCCTATCACCAGGTCAAGAGAGAATATTCCTGGCTCCCTAATAGTATCCCTTGTGTCCCTCTCAAACACATGTCCCTCTGTCCCCCAAAGGTAGCCTTTCCTAACCTGGAAGAACCTCATGCTGAGAGCTGAGACCCCCTGCAACCATGGCTCATCCCTTCAAATGACTTTATCATTCCAAAATCTTCTTCCCCAGGGAGATAAAATTACAAATAATTTTATTGTTTGTTTCAGACACTTCTCTCCCAAAACCCATTTATCCAAAATAAAAGATGAGTTTTGGGAAAGTCATCAACCCTTTCTCAGGACACAAGCCAGGCTCATCAAGTGATGAGGCAGTACAAGATAATTTTTTCCTTCCTTAGTGTCTGGTGGACTTTACCAGGGAGACCAGCTGCTTTCTGTGGGAACAGTGTTGGCTATGAATTCAATTTCATTAACAGACCTAGCTGTATTGAGTTGTCCATTTCTCTTGTTAGTTTTGATCAGTTGTGTTTTCCAAAGAATTTGTCCAGTTGTTAAAGTTATTGGAATAAACTCATTTATAATATTGCCCAGTTCTCCTTTTAATATCTGCAGGGCTTGGACTATATCCCTTTTTTTTTCTTTGTCTAGGTAGGGTCTCGCTCTAGCCCAGGCTGACCTGAAATTCACTATGTAGTCTCAGGATGGCCTTGAACTCATGGCAATCCTCCTACCTCTGCCTCCCGAGTGCTGGGATTAAAGGCGTGTGCCACCACGCCTAGCATATATCCCTATTTTTATTATCAGTATTTGAAGTGTTGCTTTCTCTGAATTTTCTCTATTATTTTTGGCATTTTAAACTTTTTTCTTTTCCTTCCTTTCTCCTTTCCTTTTCTTCTTTTTTCTTTCACTCTTTTTGCCAGTATTAGAGATTAAACCTATGACCTTACACATGATAGTTAAATCCTCTACCATTGAGCTCTATCCCTAACCCTTTGTGATTCTTAAAGACATGTTCATGCCAAGTCGTTCAGGTAGACCTTGAATTTATAATCTCCCTGCCTTCAACCTTTTCTTTGAAAAGCTTTTACTGAAAAATTTGTGCATGTATACAATATAATTTGGTCCTAATCCTTTCCTGTTATTGTCTCCTGTCTTTCCTCCACTTCCATTGAACCCATTCTTTTAAAAAAAAACAAACAACTTTTCATTGACATCTTACATAATTGCAGACAATAAGATAATTCCCTTCCCAATCCCACCCCCTCTCAATTAGTCTCTATTTTGTTTTGATATCATCATCTTTTCCTCCCATTTTAAAAGTCTTATGAAGGTAGTGTTGGGCCCTCTGAAATAATGAATATCAAGGTCATTTTGTGTCTGAAAGATTGCATTGTATGCAGTCCTACCCTTCTTTGGTTCTTACGATTTTTCTGCCACCTCTTCAGAAATAGTCCCTGAGCCTTGGGAGGTGTGATAGAGATGTCCCAGTGCTGAACACTCTGTTGTCACTTCTTCTCAGCCCTATGGTGACTTTTGAGTTATCCCAGTGGTCACTGCTAGCTGAAAAGAGAAGTTTCTCTAGCCAAAAGGAAGAATCACATTATTATATGGGTATGCACATTTAAAAAACAGTGATCATAAGGCAGTTTAGTGAGCATAATATAGGTATTTAGCCAGACAACAGAAGGTGTTACTTCCCTAGGTCTCATGACCTCCCTGACCATAGGCTCTTGACCATGTCTTCAGAACCAGGCATGTATTCTCTTACATGGAGCAGGCCTCCAACCCAATCAGGGAGCAGTTGTTTTCCCCATTATAAATGTACCACTATTGTCCCAGTTGGCTCATTTGGCCTGGTTGGCCAATCTTAAGACTTGCAAGGTTCACTGCTGTTTATTACTGTTGATGACATCTCTCTCCTTCATAGGCCTGCATACAGCTAGCTTTTACCAACTTTCTGTCAGCTGGTTAACAGGGAGGGGGTTTCTAGCTCATCTCCAGCTTGATTTCTCAGTGACCTGCAGCCCAAGTATGTGTGGTATTTAGCAAGAGAGTCTTACCATCTGATTCTGGTGGGCAACTAAGAGCCTTGGAAATGGCCTTTAATGTTTTGGGGGGCCTTAGGACCCTTCCTGGCCAACAACTCATTGGAAAGTATCCCAACCCTGGTACTAAAATTTTTCTAGTAACAATCTATGGTTTCTGGGTATGCCATCATCCAAAGATGCAGGTTTTCATAGGGATTATTCTAAACCTCTTGAATTTTGATTAACCCTTCTTTCTTCCTTCCTTTATTCAATCCCTTCCCCTGACCCCACTTAGGGAAAATCAGAGCTTCAACTTATTAGCAGCCTCACCCCTTGAAAAGATACCTTATTTTCTATTTTTGTTACCATTACATGTAGCCCCTTTATATTTTCCATGGAAAAGACATGCTATGCTGGTTTGAATAGGAAATGTCCTCCATATCCTCAAGAGTTTGTGATTAAGCCTTGTACTTAATCCCCAGCTAGTGGAGCCTTTGAGAGCCAGAGCCTTGCTGGAGGAGGTGTGTCCTGGAAGGAGAACTTGGGGTGTTCTAGCAGCCCTGTTTGCCAGTGCTAGAGCACTTCCTTTCTTTACTTCCTCCTTGCTGATGTGTGGAGATGTGACTCCCAGCTGTTTGCTCTTGCCCTTCTTTCCCCACCATGATGGAACTTGCCCTTGAAACTGTAAGCTGGAAATAAACCCTTTCCTTCCTTAAGCTGCCTCTGATAATGTGCTTTGTTCCAGCAAAGAGAAGGTAACTGTTACACTTGTATTTCAAATAGAAAGTTGTGACTTTCACTTCATTTCTTGATATCCTTTGAGAATTTACAAAGCTCTACTTAGTTTCTCAAAAGCTCAGCATTTGTTTTTGGGATCAGGAATCCAACTGAGAGGTAAAAAAGGCTCCTATTTCTGGCTTTACTTCCTCTGACTTTCTTAGTTCTTGCCCTCTAAATTTCCTTTACTTTGGTAACTTTTGGATGCTCTCAAATGGGTATTCTCTATATTTTTTTCCTGGGTTTTCTTACACTCTTCAGCAGAATACTTGGTCCAATACAGTCGAGTCAGTAATTGGTGAAAGCAAGACTTACCATTCTTATATATAGAAAGGCCAACCCACAGATGGCACAGCCTCCCCTGGGATTCCAGTCTGCATAATTCTCTGCTGTACAACGTGGCAAAGTTCTTGGCTTGCTTGGAGACCTGGACTTCCAACACTAGACAGTCACCCAGAATTATTCTGTCCTTTTGATGTTTGAAGACATTTTAGGGATTTCTTCTAAAAAGAATTTTGTTTTGAGACAGGGTCACATGTAGCTAAGGCTGGCCTTGAACTCCTGACTCTCCTACCTCTGCCTCCTGAGTGATGGGATTGTAGACTTAGGCCATCTGACCCAGATAGGTTTTTTTTTCCTGTTCTTTTCAGTTCTATGGGACAGATCTTTATTAGTCATTATATAATTAAAACTCTGAGTCTGTCAACAATTTTTATGATCAAGAAGTGTAACTCCTTTGGTCAAATCACAGTATGTAATCAACAGCAAACTTAATTTTGCTCAATGCCCATCTCTCTGTAAGCATCATCTATTTGTACTTTAATTTAGTTTAGCACAATATTTATTTGCCAAAGTCTCTAGTGACATTTTCAGGACGTGATTGGAAGCATCACCTGCTATCCAGGCTCATCAGCTTGTCTTATTTATGTTGCTATTTCTTTAGGGTTGGAAGGAGTGTTCTTTATTTGATTTTGAGCTTCCCTGTCTAACTGATTTTAATTCATTTTTAATTAAAAAATGAACAAATGTAAGATAAGGCAGTATCCAAATAAGAGCAGAACCTAGAAGGATGGTGGGCTGAGACAGTAAGAAGAGGTTTAGAAAAAAAAACTTGTCAGGGAGAAGTGTGCTGGGCATTAGGGAGATGGGGTGCTTATTTTATTTTGGGGGGTTCTGATGATGTAATCCAAAACCCAAACGTGTGTCTGCTTTTAACCAAAGAATTGGATAAACCAGACTGAGAAGGATAATTATTAAATTACTCAGAAGTCAGGAGGGGTGAGGGAGAGTCCATGGACCAAAGCTGGAATGACAGGGAGGTGAGGTGGGGAAGGAAAAGTCTGAGAACCAAAGAGTGAGGAGCAGAAGCATCCACGTGGTCTAAGGCCCATGTATATCCTTTCCCGCCTTGGCAGCAGCTAAGTTGGGCCTAAGCTGAAATAAAACACCCTTCCCCCCCCCTTTCCACCTGGCAGCTTAGGGTGGGAAGGACAAAACTTTACCAGAGGTGAAAACCTCAGATGCTGAGAGATGAATAGCCAGGAGCCAGAAAAGAGGAAAAAGCCCCAAAGACCTTATGAGAAGCCAGGCTTTTAATTTTGGGTCAGGGCTAAATCCAGAAAAAGTCAGCACACCTGGGTCAGCATCTGCAAGGGGCTGGGCTGGATCGCATGCACCTGAGTAATTCCCATTCTGCTGCTGCAGATAGTAGGGTGACTGTGTGGGGTGGTTTCCTTCTCATTAGAACTGCATTTTAGTCTCAGAACATCGCTCACCAGGGAGGAAGGCATTAGATAGACCACTGGTTCATAAGAAGCTCAACAAGGAGGGAACAGGAAGCAGAACAGACCTGAACAAAGCCATGTCCAAGGAAGATTTCTTTCCAAGGTGACTCAGGGCAACGTTCACATGGTGGCTAGACTATGCCTTCTTCACAAGCACTTCTCTGTCACCCACCGGTGAGTGCACCGCTCTAGTCTTCAGTGTTTTTATCTGTGGAATGGAGAAGCCAATCAACCATGTAAGCCCTAAGACTATAAGACTTTTAAGATTCTTTAAAATATTATGTTTTACTTAGAGAGGAGAGAGGAGAGAGAGAGAAAGCAAACATGGATGCATCAGGTCCTTTAGTTACTGCAAATGAACTCCAGACACATGCCCCACATTGTGCACCTGGCTTTACATGGCCACTGGGGAATTGAACCTGGGCCAGCAGGCTTTGCAAACAAGCACCTTTAGCCATTGAGCCACCCCCCCCCAGCCCTGATTCTTTAGGTTTGAAGCCACCTTAAGAAGCTTATAAACCCTTGGCAATTGATTCAGAATTCCATGCTGTATATGGGCATTCAGAGGTGCTTTTTTTTTCCCTAAGGAAAAAGGTACCTACTGCTCTCTTCAGATTCTAGAATAGTCCAAGAATGTAACAATATACTTAGAAACAAGTGACTAGTTAGTTATACTAACTGGATTAATTATAGCACTATAACAAGCATCTTGTTGAAAACTTTCTGTGTGTTCACATGAGCACATGGAATAAGACATAGTTTGTCTCTGAGAACTGTATAGTCAGTAAATCTTCAGCCCAAACTCTGCCAATTCTCCTGGTAAGGCAGACACTTGGGGTCAAGTCAGTGAGAGAGATCATATGTTACTTGAAGAAGTTGGAGAACTCTGTTTTATTCCTCAAGGACTGGAGTTTATACTCCATATTCCTCCAACAGCAAGCTCTGGTGGGTCTGAGGCTTTTATAGCCCATGTAGCAGACAGCCTGTTGCGGTCAGCATTCTAGTTGCTGCACAGAAAGAACCCAAACAAAAGCGGCTTGTGGAGGAATGGGTTTATTTGGCTTACAGACTCAAGGGGAGACTCCATCCTGGCAGGGAAAACGATGGCATGAGCAGAGGGCTGGACATCACCTCTGCCACAGCACTGCAAACAGCGGCAGGAAGGTGTACCAAATACTGGCAAGGGGAAGCTGGCTTATAACCCCATAAGCCTGCCCCCGACAACACAGCTTCATCGAGGTTGTAAAACCCAAACTGCCATCAGCTGAGGATCGATCTATCAGAACACATTCAATTGTTTGTGGGGGACACCTGGATCAAACCATGACACAGCCTGACATCACCTTGAGTTCTTTACATTATTGGTGTGGGTCAAGTTTCTAAGGCTATGTGACAAGGGGTATAAGAAGGGAACGATAATCAGCCTACAGAAGCAAAACAAGAAGCTGTTAGCTCAGGGGTTTTATTGCATATATAATTGCAGGACAGGACACAGATGTGCTGGGGCTTCAAGGTCTTTTATTCTTGGTATTCCTTCTTTTAGCCTGGAAATGGGACTGCTCAGCATTTTAGGGAGAGGGGCTTCTAGAAGCCATCTCCTCGATTAAGATCCACTCCCCCACCCCCATATCACTCTGGGATGTGTTGAGTTGGGTCAACATTCAGAAATTCTAGGCCTCTGTCTTTTTCTGGCAGTACTTGCCTGTGATTCTCACCCTTAGTTTCTTCAACCAAGAAATAGCTTATTAAAACCATATACTCTTACTCCTCAGCATTGTTCATTCAGCTCACACACGGCTGTGTATGTTAGGATCATGTGATGTAAGAGAGTCCCAGCTGTGGCTGAACCTGAGCCTGTTTCTATGGAACATCTAGACATAGAGTTGGTAAGTATGACAGTTAATCCCGCTTGCCAACTTGATTGGATTGAGAGGCACTTAGAAGATTAGTCAAACACACCTCTTTGTGGGCGTGAAGGTGGTTTCAGAGAAAATTTGATCCTGGAAGCTCTGATGTAATGAATGGTTTGATCACTGTTGACTCCAAATTTGAATAGACCATTGGGAGCTGTGGAAGGTGGGGCCTGGTTGGGAGAAGTGGGTTAAGAAGAGCATGTCCCTGGGGTCTATCTGTCACCTCAGCCTCTTCCTATTACTTCCTGGCTCAGCTTCCTGGCTGGAAGAGAAAGAAGAAACAACACACTTA
Source organism: Zapus hudsonius (assembly GCA_004024765.1). Taxonomy (NCBI): domain Eukaryota; kingdom Metazoa; phylum Chordata; class Mammalia; order Rodentia; family Dipodidae; genus Zapus; species Zapus hudsonius. The sequence continues at coordinate 7,036 of PVHP010038688.1, read as the reverse complement.
TAAGAGACATTAAAATAGTATAAAATTAGGGCTCAGCGGTTAAGGCACTTGCCTCCAGTGCCTAAGGCCCCCAGTTCAATTCCCCAGGTCCCACATAAGCCAGACCCACAGGGTAGTGGCTCTAGTGCTCTCTCTCTCTCTCTCTCTCTCTCTCTCTCTCTCTCTCTCTCTCTCTCTCCTGCTTGGAAATGAATAAATGAAATATTTTTTAAAAGACTTTTCAAAAAAATAGTATACAATTAAATACCAGTAAATGACATATGAGGGTTCATTACCTGAGAAAATGCCAAAACTTTTGTATGACTTGAGAACTACAAAAAAAAAAAAACACAAAAAACCAGAGTACACAAAATCTGGATATGTATGGTGTAACCAGAACACTGGAGTTCATGCAGCCTGTCATCAGAAGGACTGATAAGCAGAGACAGGAACTGAATCTTTCCGCTGTGCTTTATTCAGAGAGCCAGTTTTCTGAGAAGACAATGGAGCAACATCTCAGAAATCTGCCTTGCATTTCTTCTCCAGCCAGCAAACTTTACAGGGAGTGGGAACAAAGACAGTCAATCATCACAAGGTTTAGTGCGGTTCCTTGGATCAGATGGTCAGCCTTGTCTTTTTGAGATTCGTGGTGGTTGTACTTTTCCCTTATAGTCTCTTGTGTAGCTGGGTTTGTGTGCTCCCAAGGCTGCCTCTCTCCAGCATTCCTCCAAGGACTGAGGGTTAACTTAGAACTAGCTGTTAGCAGTGTGTATGTGCTGAGCTATTTACGATGTATATTGATTGGTATGTTCTTTTGGACAATACGAAGTACAAATGTGCCCTTATAATATAGCATATAAAAGTGTCCTATTCAGCTCCCCCATCCCTATCATTCGCATGGCTTCAGAAAAATAAGTCAATAAATAGGGTGATGGTTAATCTTCATTGTCAGCTTGACTAGATTTAGAAACACACCTTTGCATGTGACTATGAGAGTATTTCCAAAAGAGTAAAAACCCACTTTGAGGATGGGTGGCACCCTCACATGGCCTGAGGTCCTGGACTGAATGAAAAGGAGAAATGGTTGAGTACCACCATTCATCTCTCTGCCTCCTGACTACACGTGTAATGTGAGCAACTACCTCTCTGTGCTGCCACCCTGCCTTCCCCTCCAGGAGAAACCATATCCTCAAACCATGGACTGAAATAAACCCTTCCTTTCTTAGTTTTTTTTTTTTTTTTTGGTTAGGTACTTTGTCATAGCAGTGAGGAAAGTGCCTAAAATAAATAGTGAAACCTAGCTGCTTCCGCAGAGGAAAAGCCGACTGCCTGTAATTGAGTGGACTCTACAGCATCAGCTTTGTAGAAAAATGCAAACTGGGGTGTCAGGGGACGATGGATGACTGGCTGCAAAGTGCTGCAAATATGTACCTTTGACCCTGAAATTCCAGATCTGGCCAAGCCTGTGTCTGTCTCAGCAAGCCCACTAAGAGACTCTGAAGCCCACTGAAATTTGACAACCATGGGGCTAAGGTGCTCATTAGATGGGCATCTCACACAGGGCCTCTATTCTAAATGACACACTTCTGACTCTTTGCTCCTGAAAATGCCTGAACTTGGCTCACCTATACCTGTCCACTTTCACCAACACCTGGAGGGAGTTGCATGACAGGGACAATGTCTTAACCTGAAGGAATGAAGCACAATGGAGCTGAGTTTCAGGGATGAGAGATGGCATTTGGGGATCCAATGTCTTTCTAGCACTCACTCACATTCCCTGGAATGGTGCCTGCCTGGAAAGCAGGCCTGGTGCTCAGGAATCACCCTTGACTTCCCCAGGCATTCTTTCAGGAGTAGAGCTCCCCAACCCCCGTCTGCATGGTCAGTAGTTTCTTTTTTCTTTCTTTTTTTTTTTTCTTCAAGTCAGAATTTGAAGGTGATGTTTTCAATAAACATGTATGAAAGAGACACCAAGACACCAGATCTTTTTTTTTTTTTCTGGAGAACTGTTTTTCAGCTGCCCAGAGGAAGCTCTTCAAGGATCTTTCCCGGCACTAGTTGGAGTGTTTACTGTCTGGCTTTTGGAGTCTGAATATATTTTCCTGCCTGAAGGACTCCTGTCACTATTGTTTATTTTCTCTTATGGATAAAAGGAAGGATATGGCCTTTCAGTGACCAATGCAAAAGTGGCTGGAAGCTTTGTCACCAACCTCAGCAGTGGCCAAACTTGTGTAAGCCTGGAACCATAGAAGTCTGAAGGAAGTCTCACAGCCCACGACACCACTGTCTACTGTCTCCCTCAGGCCCAGGTTAGAGACTATGTTGCTCATTTAAAAAATTTATTTCACTTTATTTTTAAGCAGAAGGATTGAGAGAGAGAGACAGAGACAGAGACAGAGAGACAGAGAGAATGAACTCCAGATGCCTGGGTCATTTTGTGTGTCTGGCTTTACGTGGGGTGGGTACTGGGGAATGTAACCAAGGTCATTAGGCTTTGCATGCAAGCACCTTAACCACTGAGCAAACTCTCCAGCCCTGCTAATTATTTTTTCAAGTGGAGATGATAAAAGAGTGGGCTTGAATGAATGAATGAAGTTTCTTTGTCTTGTAGTTGAATTGGTTTCTATGTTTGCTGGCACCAAAGACAAAATGAGCAAACCTTGGGACAGTGCTCTGTGTTTGTAGAACGCGTCGAACCCTCACTGGTTTTTATGTTTTTGTTTTTTGTTTTGTTTTGCTGATGCTGTTATTATTGGTATTTTAATTTGAGGTGCTGGGGGTTGTTAGATCGAGGGGCTCATGCATGCCAGACAAGTGCTCTAAATGCTTCATGCTCCCTGTTTCTGATTGTGCCTCTAGGGACACATTGAAACTCAGTGAAAAAAGTGCCACCCAGCTTTGGCTTTTGGAAGAAGACCATGAGTCTTGGGCACATTTAGAGCTGGTCATCTAGGAAGTAGCTAAATTGAGACCAAACAAATCTCTAGTTTCTCCCCTCAGTTAGGCAGGTAATTGAGCAATTGTCTTTCAGCCATACTTGCTCCAGAAGGGCAACATGCTGCTTAATAGCGACACAGCTTGAAGTAATTGTTAAGTTCAGTGAAGATATCTGGGGGAGAAATAGGATCATAAAACCTAGATCTGGGGAGAATCTAGATTAACTACTCATGGTTGAGAAGGGGAAGGCAGTAAAGTGGCCACTTCTGAAAACTTCTGATGCAACCACTGGGTAATTGCAGGGCAATATACCATGGAAGTGCATTTCTCTGCCAGTTAGGAAGCTATAACATTGCCTCTCTCTCCATCTGTGATATGAGAAAATGATCAAAGGATCATATTCTCAAGGGGGGGTTATTATTGTAGTTGCTGATCCTTTCTTATTATTCCTATTAATTGAATCTAACAATTCTGTATTGTGATTACTATGGGGCATGTTTATTGTATGAACTATGGGGGAACCAGGAAAGTATACAGACCATAAAAGCACAGCAGTCCCAACACAAAGATCTTCCTGTTTATATGTGTTACTATTCAATGTATGCAATCTTGTGAGATGACAGGTTTCAGAGCTGGCCGAGCACACTCAGCCGTGCGCTGCTGGGCATCACCCCTCCCCTAGCCCACCCTGTACTGGGCTGGCATGAGCACTGTGAAACTCCTGCCTGCACGGGAGAGAGGTCCAGTGAATGGTAGTTGTTATTCCCCTCAGCCCAGGCCATCCCTGGTGGAAGGAAAGCTTTCCCTCTGGACCTGGGATGGTTGCCATGGTAACAAAGCAAACACTTTGCCCTCTTCTCGGAGGATGGACCTGCAGGCAAGGCAGCCAGGGGAGAGATTCTGCTGGGTTCACTGGCATCAGGTGCTATTGGGGTTGGTAGTTTAGGACACTTGCATACTGGGCAGAAGCAAGAAGTGGAGGGTGAAAGAAAAAAAAAGGGAAAATATGGGTAGAGATCAAGTTCAATATCAAGTATATCGCTCAACTTGATCCTGACTTCAAGTTGTTCCAGACAGGGAAGTGCCCTATTTTGGGGGCACAGGCCTAAATTTGTTGCAAACTAACCTCTGGAACATCCACATCTAGAAATGGGGAAGTGCCTCTAAGAGCAGAGCCTGAGAGGTGAGAGAGCTAACTCCTGAAGCGCCCATCCCAGGAGCGGGCTAGCTGTCTCTAGCAGCAGCTTGAGGGAAAAGGAAACAGAAGGGAAGTCTCATTTGAGCCATTAGTAAACCTGCTGCATTGCTGTCACTGCAACTCTGAGGTTACTGCAGTGGTGGCTTCCTCTGCATACAGGCACTCATTGACACTTATTGAACAGTGACAAACCAGTAATATGTGAATGAGCAGCAATCGTAAGAGGAAAGGCTGAAGAACTTTTGACTGTGGATAATCCTTAAGGATTTGTTAAAGGAAGGGACTTAGAGGTAAGACCTGCTGGATTCTCCTGATCCAGGACACACATACTCTGATCACAAGAGCAATGGCATTAAGCTCATCTGTTGTCATCAACTGATCTGTGGGCCCTTAGTTACTGACGTCATTGTCTTTAATGCTATGATCAGCACTTATTACATATGTATGTTTGTTCTGAGTCGAGTTCCAACCAGGCCTCTGAGGAAAGGAGCACAGAGCCTATCTTAAGATGAGTCAGCATCTCTAAATATTGCTTGTCTATATTACTCACCTGTGCTTTGCAGGCCAAAGGTACACCAGGCAGAGGAAACCTAGTGATGTTACTTTAAACGGGTGGATCACACAGGTGTAAGATTAGCTTTAGTAAGGAATTTAGCATCTCACAGCAATAATATCACAAAATCTATTTGTAAGGTCCATAGATATATCCCCAGTTCTTTCCCACAGTTTGTTCATTGCCACAGGGAATGGAAGAAGGATGGACTATGGAAGGACCAGGAAAAGGAACAGGGACCAAGTGGAGATAGGTGTCAAAACCCAGAGGAGGCTCCTCTCCGAGTATGGGTGCCAAGGTTCCTAGAGGTGGGCATGGGCAGAAGGAGTTGCCAGTGAATCAGCCTGGATGGAAGAGTCACCACCATTGCCCTTATCCCACTCACTAGGGAGTGGACTTCAGCATGAGTCAGTCCTGAAGAGAATAGTGTTAGGACAGGGGACAGTCCCTCAAGGATGGGACTTAGTATCTAGACAAGGAATTACAAGTAGATCCAGTACAAATGGAATTTTAGAGCCAACATGAAAAATAGAAGAGGAGAAGGCAGTAAAGAATAAGAAACCTGGGCTGGAGAGATTGCTCAGTGGTTAAGGTGCTTGCCTGCAAAACCTGACAACCTGAGTTCAATTTCCAGGTACCCACATAAAGCCAGATGCACCAAAGGGGTGCATGCATCTGGAGTTCGTTTGCAATGGCTACGGTCCCTGACGTGCCCATTCTCTCTCTCTCTCTCTCTCTCTCTGCGCTTGCAAATCAATAAATAAAAATGATTTTTTAAAAAGATTAAGAAACCTGCTTTACAGTCACTAAGGCCAGTTCTAGTTGAGGTTGTGGTGTTTTGAATATAAAATGTCCTCCATAGCTCAAGCGTTTGTGAATAGCCCTCAAACTTAATCCCTAGCTGGTGCAGCCTTTGGGAGGTGGAGCCTTGCTGAAGGAGGTTGTCATTGGAGGGGACCTTGAGGTTTATCAGTCTGGCCCACTTGCCAGTGTTAGCTAGCTCCCTCCTAGCTGATATGACAAGATGTGATAGCCCAGTTATCTGCTCTGCCATGCATTACCCCACTGCCGTGATTTAGCTTTCTCTCAAAGCTGTGATCCGAAATAAACCCTTTCCTTCCTGAAGCTGCTTCTGGTTGAGTGTTTTGTTTCAGCAACTAGAAGGGAACTACAATAGAGGTTCATCAGACAAGGACATCAAAAGATCTGCATGAATGACATCTATGCAGTATAGAGGTAACTTTGTCATAGGTGACAGAGTATGAGTGATCAGTGAGCAAGTGTCATCCCAATGAGCTCTCTAGATGCTCAGTCTAGGCTTTAGATCCAGCTCAAGCTAACACAAAATACACTGGTGAAAGAGATTTGTTCAGGTTAAGAACATGCTTTAAGCATGGATAGATCTCTCCCTCCCCCTCACTTCTTCTCTCCCCACATCTCCCCTATCTATTTAGCTCTGAAATGAGATGCTTTCCTCTGTGTTGATTTCATACTCAGGCTGGCATTTAGTAAAGATTATCACCTTAAATAACAATGATGACAAAAAGGTGTGAGTCAGTGCTGGTTTCAAAAATGACTCAGCATTTGTTTTGGGTCAAATGTTCAACTCTGAGTGGATCCTTGTGCTGTTGGGCTAGAACACTCACTGGTTAAGCCTGGGACATATGTCTATCAGGAGGAGGGTAAAATCATTGCCTCTAAAACCAATGAACTCATGATGGGAAGGAGCTGGTCCCCTGGAAGAAGGCGACTTTGAACAAGTAAAATAGTAGCTTGGGGGCTGGGAGATGGCTCAGTCTGTAAAGCACTTTCCTTGTGTATCAGTTACTTTCTCATTGCTGCAACAAAATTCCCTACCAAAAGCAACTTAAGGAAAGAAAGGGCTTATTTTCAGCATACAGTTTTGAGGGGAAGTTTTATCATGGTGTGAGCAGACAGCTGGAGTCACATTTTCACATCAGCAAGGAGGAAGTAAAATCCAAGCAGGCCTGGGCTGTAACACTTCAAGGTCCAGTGACATACTTCTTCTAACAAGGCTCCACCTCTCAAAGATTCTACAACCTTCTGGAATAGCATCACCAACTGGGGATTAAGTATTCAAGCACAGGAGTCTGTGATGGACTTTTTTATTTTTGAACCACCATACCTTGCAAGCATGAGGATCCTAGATTATATAGGATCCCAGTTTGTTCTCCAGAACCCATGCTTTAAAAATGCTATGTGTGGTGGTGGGAACTTGCAATTCTATTGATAGGAAGCGGGGCAGGCAGATCCCTGGGGCTAGCCTAATTGACAAGTGCCAGGCCAATGAGAGATCATGTCTTACATAAGGTGGATAGCGTTCCAGAGGATGACACCGAGGTTGTCTA
>PVHP010038687.1:0-16734 GCA_004024765.1 Zapus hudsonius | reverse complement strand
CGCCAAGTACCAGGAATCTGCCACGATGGGATAAAGGTGGAGCCTGAGGTGCAGAGGAAGGGCACAGCTGCTGGCTCCCCTGCAGAGCCGAGAGCTGCCGGGAACCTGCAGAGGTTCTGAAGCTGAGGCAAGGCTGGGCGGCCCCAAACCTCCCCTCTCAGAAGGTGGGGAAGACCGCCTCTGAGGACCGGCAGCACCCACGAGGAAGCCTCTCAACTGGCGCCAGGGATCTGAACCCGCGCGAGGGGACAGAGGCTTGCGCCCTGGGTGCACTAATTGCAGCCCTGCAGAGCGGAGAGCTGCCGGGAACCCGCAGCGGTTTTGAAGCTGAGGAGCGGCTGGGCCGCCCCAAACTTGGGCCTGTATTGCAGACAGACCCCAAACCTCCGTGGCCCAGCCCACTCTGTGTTCTCCTGCAGAGCTGAGATCTGCTGGGGAACCCTGCTGTGGACCCCAAGCCGATGCCGAGGAGAGGCCGGGTGCCCGGGTCTCAGTCCTGCAATGAAACCTCCGCTGCGGAGAGCCTGGAATCCGCCCCGGGGGATAATGGCGGGAGCCAGTGGGGGGGAGGGAGGGCTCGGCCCTCTGCTCCACAGGGGAGCAGAGAGCTGCTCGCGAACCCTGTCTGCTGCAGCCCAGGGGTTCGGGAGGGAGGGAGAGTCCGAACTCGGGTTCGGCCGGTGTTCAAAGCCTGGATACCAGTTGAGGGGGTCAAACCTTTCCGGAGATTCCTGGCGACGTTGTTACTCGGTCACCATCTTGCCGATCTTCCACCATTGAAGTTTTTAAAAATTCTTTCTCCTAAGAATTTACTCTTATTATTAGAAGCCTTACAGACATACCTAGAATTGCATATCAGGATGGCACCTCTCAAACTTCATCTACTTAACATTAGCATGGATTAAAGCATTATTGGGGCATGGTAATTAAGAGAGAGAAAACTGTGAGGAAAGGAAAAAGAGGAGGAAAAAATGTCCATTTATTATTCCCCACCTTTATTTATTACCTCCTATAATGTTTTTCCTCTGGGTGAGGACAGCCTCGGAAGCTGTAAGCTCAGAGCCCGCTTGGCAGCTTTGCCCTCTTCAGTGAATCTTTCCTCTGTGGTTGCAGTTGATTGTTTCAATTCTTCAAAGAGCATGGTGTGTGTGTGTGTGTGTGTGTGTGTGTGTGTGTGTGTGTGTGTGTTTGTGTGTGTGTGTGTGTATCCAGGTCAGAGCAGGAGAGTTTTCGACCCTGGCTCTGGCAAGAGACCCACCTTCATCTCGGTGGAGCTAGGGAGGTGCCAAGGTAGCCATGGCAAATTTTGTCTGTGAGGTCATAGAGGCCTGACTGACTGCCTAGAAAATCTACTTCCTGCCGGGCATGGTGGTGCATTCCTTTAATCCCAGCACTCGGGAGGCAGAGGTAGGAGGATCGCCATGAGTTCAAGGCCACCCTGAGACTCCATAATGAATTCCAGGTCAGCCTGGGCTAGAAAAAGACCCTACCTCAAAAAAAGAAAAGAAAAGAAAAGAAAAGAAAAGAAAAGAAAAGAAAAGAAAAGAAAAGAAAAGAAAAGAAAAGAAAAGAAAAGAAAAAAGAAAATCTACTTCCTAATCTGCCACATTTCCTTCCAGGTACCTGCTGGGGTCTTAGATAGCTAAGGAATATAGGCAATAATTGTATGATTTTAACTCAGTTACTCTCTCCATCTGTCCAATAAGGACTCAGCTGGGAAGGTGGCTCAGTGGTGCTTGCTTGCAACTCCTGTTGACCTGAGTTCAATTCTCTAGCCACAAGGGGAAAAAAGGGGGAAAAAAGAGAAAAAAAAACAGAAAGAGAGAGAGAGAGAGAGAGAGAGAGAGGGAGGGAGGAAGAGAGGTATAGCTGTGTTCCAATGATATTATATTTATAGGCCACAAAAATCAACTTTTGCCAGGCCTGGTGGCAGATACCTTTAATTCCAGCACTCAGGAAACAGAGGTAGAAGGATCACAGCATGTTTGAGGACCCTGAGACTATATAGTGAATTCCAGGTCAGCTTGGGCTACTGTAATAACCTACCTTGAAAGCCCCCTCAAAAAATTCAACTGGGGGGGAAGATGGCTGACTAGCAGACACGCCGCACACCTCGGGAAATAAGGGCCAGGGTTTTGAGCAGGGAGCCAGATCATGGACACAAGCTGCAACCGCCCGCTGAATTCCAGGCACCTCCGAGCACAGGATCCATACGACTGGAAGCCACCAGTGTTGACCAGCTCGCAGGAGGCAGTGAGTCATCCAAGCGGGCAGGGTCTGCCCGCCGGCGCCTGAGGTTTCCTTCGGCGGCTTTCTTATGTTTCGGTCCCCATCCTCCCGCCCTCTGTCTATCCCGCCCCTCCCAGGCACTAGCGTGTCTTTCTTTTTCTACTTTTTGTTGTTTTCTTTTTATTGTATTCCTTATATTAATTTTCATTTTTCCATCGGCCTCCTTCGTAGGCCCTCCCCCCGCCCTCCAGCCTCCAATGCCTCTGCTCCACCCCTCCCCCTACCTATACTGCTTTCTTGTTTTTTTCCCACAGTTCTACAGGGGCCTCCTTCGTAGCCCCTCCCCCCTGCCCTCCGGCCTCCAGCACCTCAGCTCTGCCCCTCCCCCTCCCTACACTGCTTCATCCCTGCATCCCTGGGATGAAGCCGACTTGGTCAGGGTGAATTATGGTCTTGATGTGGGTTTGTATTTGGTTTGCTAGGATTTTGTTTAGGATTTTTGCATCCAAGTTCATCAGGGATATGGGTCTGTAGCTTTCTTTTCTTGTTACATCCTTGCCTGGTTTGGGAATTAGGGCGATGGTAGCTTCATAAAAGGAGTTTGGGAGTCTACCCTCTTTTTCTATGCCCCTGACAAGCTTCAAAAAGAGAGGTTTCAGTTCTATGATGAATGTTTGGTAGAATTCAGCTGAGAAACCATCTGGACCTGGGCTTTTCCGTTTCGGGAGGTTCTTGATTACCGATTCAATCTCTGTGATTGTTATCGGATTGTTTAGGATCTTTATCTGCTCTGGTCTGAGCTTTGGAAGTTGGTAGGTGTCCAGTAATTTGTCCATTTCCTCCAGGTTTTCTAATTTTGTGGAGTAGAGGTTTTGGAAGTATGACCTGATGATTCTTCCAATGTCCTCAAGAACTGTTGTGATCTCACCCTTGTCATTTTTTATTTTGTTAAGTTGGGCTTTCTCAGTTTTTCGTTTGATTAAGTTGGCCAGGGGTTTGTCGATGTTATTGACTTTTTCAAAGAACCAACTCTTTGATTTGTCTATTTTTTCAATTGTTTTCTTTGTTTCCAAGTCATTAATGTCAGCTCTGATCTTAATTATTTCCTTGCGTCTCGAGCTCCTAGGGTTGGATTTTTCCATCTCTACTAATGACCTTAGGTGTGAGGATAGTTGGTTAATTTGAGACTTCTCTGTCTTTGTTATGAAGGCATTTAGAGCAATGAATTTCCCCCTTAGAACTGCCTTCATTGTGTCCCACAAGTTCTGAAAGGTTGTGTCCTCATTATCATTTGTTTCTACGAAGTTCTGGATTTCCTGTCTGATTTCTTGTTTGACCCATTCATTGTTCAGGAGCGAGTTGTTCAATCGCCAGTATCTGTTGAAATTTTTGGATCCTGTACCGTTGTTAATTTCTACCTTTAATGCATTGTGGTCTGATATGATGCACTGATCTTTCTGAATTTGCTGAGGGATGATTTATGGCCCAGTATATGGTCAATTTTGGAAAAAGTTCCATGCGCTGCTGAGAAGAATGTGTAATCTGTGTCCTTGGGGTGGAATGTTCTGTAGATGTCTGTTATCCTTAGCTTGTCTATGGTGCTATTTAGCAACTTTATTTCCCTGCTTGTGCTTTGTTTGGACGATCTGTCTAGTGATGACAGTGGAGTGTTAAAGTCTCCTACTATGATGGTGTTGGCATCTATATCTGCTTTGCTTTTGAGTAATTTATGCTTAATGAATTGAGGGGTCCTTGCATTTGGTGCATACATATTTACTATAGTAATGTCTTCCTGTTATATCGTTCCCTTGACGAGTAGGAAGTGACCATCATCATCCTTTTTTATTGCTTTTGGTTTAAAGTCTATTTTTTCAGATATTAGAATAGCTACACCCGCTTTTTTATTATTTCCACATGCCTGGAAAATTGTTTTCCACCTTTTTATTCTCAGTAGGTTGCTGTCTTTAGCGATAAGGTGTGTTTCTTGAAGGCAACAGATGGAAGGGTCCATTTTCCTGATCCAGCCTGCGATCCTGTGTCTTTTTATAGGAGAGTTGAGTCCATTTACATTCAAAGTTATAACTGTGAGGTTTGATTTAAATCCTGCCATGTTGGAGAAAATATGGAGGTTGGTATTTGAGCTGTTTAGTTATCTCTTTGGTGTTACCTTGCTTGTTCTCTGTTCCTTTCCTGAGGTCAGATATTTGTCTCATCTACATGGGATATCTCGTGAAGTATCTTCTGAAGGTTTGGCTTTGTGTTCAAGTAACTGTAGAACTGGTTAGTTTCAAGGAATACTTTCATTTCTCCATGTATTATGATGGATAACTTTGCTGGGTAGAGTAGTCTAGGTTGGAATCCATACTTCTTTAGGCCTAGGATCGCTTTGTTCCAAGCTCTCCTGGCTTTTAAAGTTTCTCTGGAAAAATCTGAGGTGATTCTGATGTGTTTTCCTTTATACGTGAGTTTCCTTTCTCTCGTTGCTCTAAGGACTCTCTCTTTATCCTCAACACTAGGCATTGTAACTAAGATATGACTTGGGGTATTCCTCTTTTGGTCCAATTTGTTAGGGGTCCTCCGTATCGCTTTTAGATGTACAGGTCTATCTCTTGCCAAGTATGGAAAGTTTTCTTGCATAATTATGTTGAAAATATTTTCTATGCCCCTAGCTTGGTTTTCTTCTCCTTCTGGGATCCCCATGATCCTGAGATTAGGTTTTATTATGGCATCCCACATTTCCCTTAAGTCTTGTTCACTTGCTCTTTTGAATTTTATCAAGTTTCTGATTTCTCGCGAATTCTCCTCTGTTTTGTCTTCCATGTCTGAGGTTCTGTTTTCCCAGTGGTTAATCCTGTTAGTAAGAGATTCTAGGGACATACTTATTATTTCAAGATGGTTTTTGTTTTCTGCTACTTCTTTTTGGGTTGCTTCCATCATCCTGTTGAGATGTGTTTTCATTTAAATGTTTGATTTAATTACTTCTTCCTGACAGTCATTCTTATATTTGCAAATGTCTTCAGTTAATTTGGAAAGTTGGTTTTTGATACCTTCAGTTTGCAGGTTTGTCTTTAGTTCTGATATGTCTTTTCTGAAGTCCATTAGGTTCTCCTCAATTATATTAAGCCTGGTGGCAAAGCTAATGAGCTGACATTGAACTTTTTCAATATGTTTGTCTATCGATGCTTGCATGACTGACATTAAGATTTCCTCAAGATCTGTACCAGTATGAGCAGGGTTTATTGTCTTGTCTTCCTGGGCCTGACTCTGCTCACTCACTTTGGTGGCATCGTTGTTGCTATTTGGCATGGTTTCCTCAGCTGGTGATATATTCTTGCGTTGAGGTCTGCCCATTTCGATTCTAGTTGAGGTCATTGGTGGGATACCTTTGATCTGATTTCACTTAGCTAGTGTGTTCTGGGAGTACACTGGATTATACAGGTAGGGTTGGGCACTCACTTGTTTAATCTGTGAGTGTGTGTGCCCTCAGATCACTGGCTGGACTTTGATGGTGATACTGGGTGTACCCTGTTAGAGGAGGTGTGGGCTGTGGGGACTAAGTAGGCAGAGGGTGGGTTGCCAGGTCCTATGTAGCCTGCTAAGGGGTACGGGGCCCCTTAGGGGTAAGGTACGATGGGGTAGGGTGTCAGCTGCCTGTCACTGCCGCCCAAGGACTATTTATCACATGGGGAAACCGTGGGAACCAGGTTGCGGGGAAACCACAGGAGCTGGCGGGCACGTGGGGAAACCGCAGGACCCGGAGCTTAAGGATACCAGCGCTTGGGGATTACACAGAATCAGTGGGCTGGGGTACCATGGGGAGCCAGGGTTGGGGAAACTGCGGGGGTAGACAGGCGGGGAAAACCACAGGGGTAAAGTCTCAAGGAAGCTTCAGGGTTCAGTGGGCAGAAAGTACCACAGAGGAGGGAAGAAAAAGAAAAGGGAAGAGGGAAAAAATAAAATAAAATAAAGGAGTAAACAAGAAAAATACTGGCAAAAACCTGAAGGGAGGGGCTGGGCAGATGCTCTGGAGATGTGGAGGCCAGGGGGAGGGGCTCTGTAAGAGCCCAGGTCCCAGTCGGCAGGTCAAGACAAACAAAAAAATAAAAAAAAGTAACCAAGGAAATGGATTAGCAAGAGCCTGGTAAGGTGGGGCAGATGTGCTGGAAATCTGGATCCTGGGGGGAGGGGCTACATAAGAGCCCAGGTTCCGGTTGGCAGGCCAAAAACACAACACAACAAAACACAACACAACAAAACAAAACAAAACAAAAAAAAGTAAGCAAGGATATAGATTAGCAAGGGCCTGGAGGGGTGGTGCAGACGGGCTGGGGACCTGAAGGCCTGAAACCTCTCTTTTTGAAGCTTGTCAGGGAAATAGAAAAAGAGGGTAGGACCCGACAGCAGGCCAAAAGATGAGATCATGGCAAGAGATGAGCCACCACAGTCATATTGTGGAGGATCCATATGAAACCCTGCAAAGAAGGACGGGATGAACAAGAGACCCATAGCCACAGCCATTCAACCAACTCTGGATAAGCCAAATGTGTTTGTGTTTTTCAGGATGCAACGAGAGAGCTGTGGCCCATCTAACCCTACCAACCAACCGTAGGCCGATGGCTGAGATCCTGGCAAGAGAGGAGCCACCACAGTCATATCAGGGAGGATCCATAGGGAACCCAGCCAAAAATGACAGATGAACAAGGGACCTATAACCACAGTCATTCAATCAACACAGGATAGGCCACTGAGACAGAAACCAAGGATTTTCGACACAAGGACCCCTAAGCTCGCAACATTAAAGCAGCCTTATTACTCACCCACCACGACTCAGGGAAATGAGCGGAAGAGGGGGCGGAAAGATTGTGAGAGCCGTGGTGGGAGAGACTGTCCGGAGGCATGGCACACATCAGTAACAACACACTTGGGCCAGGAAGACCAGGATGAGTACTAAGATATACAGGATCCCTTGCCACAAGGACTAATACAGACAGCCCACGGAGGAGGATATACAACTGATCAGGGATGGGGAGGGGGGGAATTGGGGAATTCGGGATAACAACGCATGGTTTGCCCACTAAATAATGTATCTCATTATGGACAATAAATATATATTTTAAAAATAAAAATAAAAAAAGAAAAAGAGGGTAGGCTCCCAAAGTCCTTTTATGAAGCTACCATCGCCCTAATTCCAAAACAAACCAGGCAAGGATGTAACAAAGAAAGAAAACTACAGGCCCATATCCCTGATGAACTTGGATGCAAAAATCTTAAACAAAGTCCTAGCAAACCGAATACAAACCCATATCAAGTCTATAATTCACCCTGACCAAGTCAGCTTCATCCCAGGGATGCAGGGATGGTTCAACATTCGCAAATCGATAAATATAATTCACCACATTAACAAACTCAACAGCAAAAACCACATGGTCATCTCAATTGATGCTGAGAAGGCTTTTGACAAAATTCAACACCACTTCATGTTCAAAACCCTGGAAAAAATAGGCATAGATGGCCTATACCTCAACATGATAAAGTCAATATACAGATCTCCTAAAGCACAAATCATCCTCAATGGGGAACACCTCAAGGAATTCCCCCTCAACTCAGGAACAAGACAGGGATGTCCACTCTCACCACTGTTATTTAACATAGTACTTGAAGTTCTAGCCCAAGCAATAAGACAAGAGAACAGCATAAAAGGGATACAAATAGGAGAGGAAGAAGTCAAACTATCCCTCTTTGTGGATGACATGATCTTATATATCTCAGATCCAAAGAGCAGTATTAGTAATCTCCTGAAGGTGATCAATGCCTTCAGCAGAGTAGCAGGATACAAAATTAACACACAAAAATCAGTAGCCTTTCTATATACAGAAGACAAGCATTCGGAAAAAGACATCAGAGAAACTGTCCTGTTCTCTATATCCTCAAATAAAATAAAATACCTGGGAATATCACTAACCAAGGTTGTGAAAGACTTATATAAGGAAAATATTGAAACACTCAAGAGGGAAATAGAGGAGGATGTAACAAGATGGAAAGACATTCCATGTTCATGGATAGGGAGAATCAATATAGTGAAAATGGCAATCCTGCCAAAAGCAATGTACAGATTCAACACGATGCCAATAAAAATCCCAACCTCCTTCTTCACAGACATTGAAAGAATAATCTCAAAATTTATCTGGAAGGGTAAGAGACCTCGAATAGCTAAAACTATTCTGAGCAGGAAAAATTACGCACGAGGTATCACCATACCTGACCTTAAAACATACTACAAAGCCATAGTAACTAAAACAGCATGGTATTGGCAGAAAAACAGTCTGACAAGTGGAATAGACTCGAAGACTGAGCCTTTAATGCAAATAACTTCAGCTTCTTAGTCTTCGACAAGGGTGCCAACAATGTATGCTGGGCCAAAGATAGCATCTTCAACAAATGGTGCTGGACAAACTGGATAAGCACATGTAAAAAAATGAAATTAGACCCACTCCTCTCACCATGCACACAGATCAAATCCAAATGGATCAAAGACCTCAATATCAAGCCTGTAACCCTGAACACCCTGGAAGTAAAAGTTGGAGGAACCTTACATGAGATAGGAGTTGGGAACAACTTCCTGAGCAAATCTCTAGTAGCCCAGGAAGTGCAACCGTCACTTAACCAATGGGACCTGATCAGGCTCAAAAGCTTCTTTGTACAGACAAAAACACCATTCTCAAAGTCAATAGACCCCCTTCAAATTGGGAGATGATTTTCGCCAGCTACAACACAGACAGAGGCCTGATTTCCAGAACCTACAGAGAACTCAAAAAATTTAATAGCAAAAACCCAAATTGCCCCCTCACAAAATGGGGCACTGATCTCAACAGAGAATTCACAGAGGAGGAAACACAAATGGCCTTTTCTCACCTGAGAAAGTGCTCAGCATCCCTAAGCATCAGGGAAATGCAAATCAAAACCACAAGGAGATACCACCTTACCCCGGTCAGAATGGCAATAATAAAGACAACCAACAACAATAGTTGCTGGCGCGGATGCGGGAAAAAAGGAACCCTCATTCACTGCTGGTGGGATTGCAAACTTGTTCAACCACTATGGAAAGCAGTGTGGAGACTCCTGAACACAATAGGCATAGAACTACCAATTGACCCAGCTATCCCTCTCATAGGCATCTACCCACAAGATGTCACATCTCAACACAGAAACATTTGTACAACTATATTTATAGCATCTCAATTCATAATCAACCCAAATGCCCATCCATGGAGGAATGGACAGAGAAACTGTGGTATATTTACACGATGGAATTTTACTCTGCTGAAAGGAAAAATTATATATCGAAATTTAGGAAAAAATGGTCTGACTTCGAGCAGATCTTACTAAGCGAACACTCAAAACAACAGAGAATCAAACGCCGCATATTCTCCCTCATATGTGGTCCTTAACCAGGATAACTGTGTTCTTTATGCAGACTAATAGTAAGAAGTGAGAGATTATGAATGATGGGTAAGGGATGGGAGGAGGGGAATGGCTTAAACTTGAGGATAAACCATATTAGGTTTCAAAACATAAAATCTTGGGCTGGAGAGATGGCTCAGCGGGTAAGGCACTTGCCTCCAGTGCCTAAGGCTCCGGGTTCAATTCCCCAGGTCCCACATAGGCCAGACCCACAGGGTGGTGGCCCTGGTGCTTGCGCTCTCTCTCTCTCTCTCTCTCTCTCTCTCTCTCTCTCTCTCTCTCTCTCTCTCTCTCTGCTTGAAAATGAATAAATAAAATATAAAAAAAAAACATAAAATCTTCACAATCATATTGTAACCTATTGAGTAAGTAGTGAGCGTCATCTGGCAAGAGGGGCCATGAGTGGTAGGGGAGAGAGTCTAAGCCTGTGAATAATTAGAGCAGCCAACAACCCCTGGTTCCATCCACTGGTTCCTTCCCTCACTGAGCTGTTGACCAAAGTGACTCATGAGATTCCAAGAACATGACAGAATTCTGTCAAAGCTCTTGGGTGCCCTCCCTAGGCCTGAGGGAAAACCCTGTTGCTGAAGAAACCACAGAATGCCATCGACCAGCATCAAGAGACCCTGCAAAGTCCGGAATGGTATCCAGCCCCCAGAAGGCAGTTAGTGTAGTGCTAGAAGGCACTACACAGGCTGACAGGGGAAAATGATCAACAACAGCTGGAGTAAACAGAGACCACTGACATGAAAAACAATCTGCGGTCATGAGTAGGCTGACCACACCCCCTACTGGGAGAGAACAGCAAACCAAGAAAGGAGCACTTGTGCAACAGAGGAGCCTGGGCCTGGGGGAGACAATCAACAGCTTTCAAATTCGGCCAATTTTCCACTTAGTGAGGGGGAATCCCTTGTCTGGAACTTGGGATTCAGGGCGATAATTACCAGATCCCGTACTCTTGGGCTCCTGAGACAAGATACACTGTGGGAGCCATTGACGGGGAGGCTACTAAAAATAGATTCTAGGTAATCCAGAAATGTATATATTTGTTAACCTACACTGATCACACTCTCCGATGGAGATTGTGCTTATATTTTTCAGGATGCAGCGAGAGAGCTGGGGCCCATCTAACCCTACCAACCGACCATAGGCCGATACCTGAGATTTTGGCAAGAGAGGAGCCACCACAGTCATAACGTGGAGGATCCATATGGAATCCCACAGAGAAGGACGGGAGGAACGAGGGACCCACAGCCACAGACATTCAATCTACATAGGATAAGCCAATGAGACAGAAACCAACGATCTTCGACACAAAAACCCCAAAACTCACAACCTTAAAGCAGCCTTAATACTCATCCACCACGACTCAGGGACCTATGCGGAAGAGGGGGTGGAAAGATTGTAAGAGCTGTGGTGGGGGAGACTATCCAGAGGCATGGCACCCTTCAGTATCAACACACTTGGGACAGGAGGACCAGGTTGAGTACTAGGCTATCCAGGGTCCCCTGCCACAAGGACTGATCCAGACGGCCCATGGAGGAGGATATCCAGCTGATTGGGGATGGGGAGGGGGGCATTGGGGAATTGGGGATAACAACTCATTGTTTGCCCACTGAATAATGTAACTCATTATGGACAATAAATATATATTTAAGAAAAAAATTCAACTGGGGCTGGATAGATGGCTTAGTGGTTAAGAGTTTACCTGCAAAGCCTAAGGACCTAAATTCGATCCCCCAGTACCCACATAAAGCCAGATGCACAAAGTGGCACATGCATCTGGAGTTCATTTACAGTGGCTAGAGGCCCTAGGGTGTCCATTCTCTATCTGCCTCTTTTCTCAAATTAATAAGATATTAATTTAAAAATCAACTTTTATAAAATGTTCATATCAGTAATCATTATTCTTATTTGATTTAAAAATAAAAATAAAAACATCCTAGCATCCCAGCCTTAGAAAGAGGAAGCGAGATCTGACACAAACCCAGGAACGAGACACTGCTCATCCTTTGTCCTTCAAGAAACCTAGCATGGAAAATAAAGGAATCCCTCTTTGTGGGAACTGAGAGCAATGAATTCTCTCTCTGGGCTCTAGATGGGCGTAGAACTCCCCAAGTCGATGGTTCTCAAGTTCTTGTCTTGTGATTGACCAAGAATTGATGAGTGCTGACATGAAGAAGGGCTCATAATGGAAGATTTATTTTTAAGAGCGAGTAGAAGAAAAGCAAAAAGGCGCCCAAGCTGAGAGGTCCCTTCCCCCACTAAGCTGGAAGGGGTCCCAAGAAGGAAAATCCACTTGGTGATTTGGATCCAGTCTTTGTATAATCTTAGAGATGAAAATTAGGATTCCAGGGCTGGAGAGATTGCTCAGCAGTTAAGGCAGTTGCCTCCAAAGCCTAAGGACTTGGGTTCAATTCCCCAGTCAGTACTCATGTAAGCCAGATGCACAAAGGTGTGCATGCATCTGACATTAATATGCAGTGGTGGAGACCCTGGTACACCCATGCGCTCTCTCTCTCTCTCTCTCTCTCTCTCTCTCTCTCTCTCTCTCTCTCTCTCTCTCTCCTTAAAAATAAATAATTTTTTTATAATTAGATATCCAATTGGGGATAACCCTCATTGCCAAGTTCAAATGTATATGGGAGACTCACTGGACTGGTGGATGAGGGAGGAGAGTGCAAACTCAGAAAGAGCCTGCCAGTGGGGGGAAAGTCCGAAAAGTTAAGGAGGAGGAACCAGGAAGCTGTCTCTGCTCACCATGATGGAGACTCCTTTAGTACTATCAGGACAGGGCAACAGCTGTTGAAATAGTTAAACTAACCCTTGTTCTCCAAGTAAGGGAAACAAATTGCTTGTACCTGATCATGACCAGGTCATGACTGTGTGGTATTGTTAAAATTACTGTAAACCCGGGGCTGGAGAGATGGCTCAGTGATTAAGGAACTTGCCTCCAGTGCCTAAGGCCCTGGGTTCAATTCCCCAGTACCCACATCAGCCAGACCCACAAGGTGGTGGCCCTGGTGCTCTCTCTCTCTCTCTCTCTCTCTCTCTCTCTCTCTCTCTCTCTCTCTCTCTCTCTCTCTGCTTTAAAATGAATAGATAAAATATTTTTAAAAATAAAATGACAAATAATGAGTATATATATTATTAAAAAATTACTGTAAATCCTTACTGAAAATTCCAGGAACTGGGGCTTGACCCAGAGATAATCATCTGTGAGAACTAAAAATTATTTTCAGAATGGGTGAGGTGCTGACTGGGTTTGACTGGTGGTTAACTAACTGCTTTTGGCTTCTGTACACAAGCTTGCTCTTTCCACACAGTAAAGGATGTGGTTTTTGCCTTTAAACCCAAAGCTACTGGAACTCAGGGCTGACTCTCTCCCAAGTAGAGTTAGCTTGGGCCAGTCACCTGAATAAATTTTCCTTTTTATCTCTCAAGACCTCTCAGTGTCTTTTTGATTTTGGGTCTGGGGTCACGTTCCATTTCACTGTTTTTTGGGAGGCCGTGTGTCCCTAACTGACTACCTGCAAAAGAAAACTGCCTTTTCCCCACAATCTCTATCATACTCATTCATTTGTTAAACAAATCCTTATGTTATAGAAAAATACCCAGTGACAAAAATACAGAGCTGTTTCAGCAAGAGGAGAGTGGAGTGTACTTTGACTGCCTGGGCGGTCCAAGCATAGAAAAAGCATTGGCCCTGAACCCCAGTTAACAAAAGGGTTTTATAGTAGGGTACAGAGGTGTGTATGTGACATTAGACATGTAAATTAACAAGCACAAGGAAGCAGAAGCCTACACCTAGCAACTTACACATTTACAATGGGTTCCGGAGAGGCTCAGATAATCTTCCCCAGGTATTCTCCAGTCTCATCATCTTCCTGATTTGCTTATTACAGTTAAAGCAGTTGCTTCTTTGCCTCACTGAATTTCAAAGCTCTGGTAGTTTCTCACATCATGCTATGTGACTGGCCATCTGTGGCCTGCAGAATGTAATGACAAACAAATGTCTGCAGAATCTGAGCTGGTGGTTAGAATTTAGATAACGCCCAGCAGAAATTCCAATGCACCCTGAATGTTGGGTCCCAGCCTGGCCAAGTGACTTTGGATTAAGTTTTTAGAATATAATATGAGGCCAGACAAGGTGGCACACACCTTTGGTCTTAACGCGAATGTGGTAACACACCTTTGTTCCCAGGGCAGGGGTTACCGACTGATAGTCCTAATCCTGTTTGTTAATGCTAATAAGCTTTGTTCCTGCTTGCTGAACTTCCTTTTGAGAGAGATAAGGCTAAACAATGCAACCTTGGGTTATATAAGGTTTGGATGCTGGAATAAAAATTTGAGATGTGCCCAACATGTCTCGTGGTCACGTGTGTCTTTCCGACTGTCGCCTCATCTTTCTCTGATCGAGCCCCATCTCCTGCTGGCCAGTGAGACTTGGGCTAACCACAGGGGGCCAGGGGGCCACGATCTCCCCAACACCTGAATTCTTGTCTACAAAGTTAAAGAATTAAAATCATAGACAGCAAGATATTAAGGTATAGTGGGAGACTTTATTATTTAAGGGAACATGGGGAGTTACAAAGTTCTCCAGCCACCAGTGTGGGGAGAATATATGGGAGAGATTTTAATAAATCTGTGCTGCTCAGCCAAACAAACAGAAGAAGAAAAGATATCAGAGAGCCCCCATCATGAGAGGGAAAGGTTCATGTGGGAAAAAATCCTGAGCCTTTCATTTTCTTCAGCCTTACCTGGAAAAAACGAAAGTCCTCCTTCTAGGATGCCATGTGGAAAAAAAGAATTATCTGCTCAGTGAGTATTTCCTGCCCTAGGTGGGCAGGGAGGCAGGTGGTTGGTTCATACCTGACCAATCAGTTTTCAGTGCCTAGGTTTGAGTTCCAGCTAGACACCTCACACTCAAGGGGAGGGGGGGTCTATGGATCCTGCCTGAAACTGTCACAAATGAATGAGGGGACAGTAAACTCACTCTCATATTCCCGTAGTTTGCTCCAATACTTAACACAGTGACCACTTACCATTCCACATTACCTGGGACCTAGGAGGGTTCCAAGATGTAGGGTTTCAGCCCTAAAATAAGCAGGGAAAGCCCCAGGTAAAGTATGAACTATTAAGCTCCAGGTAAGGAGGTTCAGAAATTTCAAAGCCATGATAATACTGTTGTACCCACAAGAGTCACAGAGCCATACAACACAATGAGGGTCGAATTGAGAGTCTTTATTGGTGGTGGTCAAGAGTAGGCTATTGCCCAAAAGAACTCTGGACCCTGGAGAAAGGTGGGATAGGGTTCATAAAGGCAAAAACCATAATTACATCATACCAATCATACCAGGTGCAGAACAGATAGATATTGGAAATTACAGTTAAGTAATAACATCAAGCCAGGGGTCAGGTACCAGAAGTTATAGTTGAGCAAAAACAACGAATCTCCTGGAACCACAAAAAAAAAAACAGTAGATGTCCCAGTACAGAGGGTACAACTGGATCAGGATGTTCTGTTAACCAGGATATGGTTTTTTGGAGGCAAGGGAGCAGCTGAGTAAAGCACAAAAATGAAATCAGCTAGAACAAAATGGAGTCACTTGGGGCAGTTCAGTACCGACATGCTTTTCAAATAGGAGTGTTTTTTTCTACAACTCCTGTTACTGACCTGCAATACATGCCTGTCCCTCAAGGTACGAAATCCTGGAGATGACTAAAGGCTCTTGACTCACAATGCACGCCTGTCCTGCAAGGCAGGGAATCTGTGGAAATCATTACAGGAAAATGTCCAAATTCTCATCTCAACACACTGTCCTATTACACAGCAAAACGCAGTCTTGGTTTCAAAGGTCAAAGACAGAAGGCAGTTAGAGTTCCTTTAATGTAAGGTGACTAAACCAAGGCCTGACCATCCAACCCACCTCAGGATAGAACCAGGGCTGGGGCACCTAGGCCTGGGGAACACATCAGGGACTTCCAACAAGGTCCATGCCTCTTTCCCATTCTAGAAAATGCAAACATCCCCAACCCATCATATCAAAACTGAGCTATTTTATTTACTCAGCCCACTTGGTTCAATTTTGGTTATATTTATAAACTCAGACTTCCTGGGGATGGGGATCTAAATTGGAAGACTTTTGGAAATATGAGGTTCAGGCAAATGTTCTCCCATTCTCTGCCTCTTGGGTCTGATCCCTCCTTTTGAACTCCTACAAGGTCTAGCATTAAGTTAGACCCTGATGGCTTCTGAAAGCTTTTTTGGGGGGATGGGGGCTGTGCTCCACTCAGAGGCAACTGCACTTAATCTTTTAAAAAATATTTTTATTGCCGGGTGTGATGGCACATGCCTTTAATCTCAGCACTTGGGAGGCAGACGTAGGAGGATCCCTATAAATTCAAGCCACCATGAGACTATGTAGTGAATTCCAGGTCAGCTTGGGCTAGAGTGAAACCCTACCTCAAAAAATGCACACAACAAAAGTTTTTTTATTTACTTATTAGAGAGAGAGAGAGAGAGAGAGAGAGAGAGAGAGAGAGAGAGAGAGCGCACATATCAGGGCTGTTAGAATGGAAATGACCACGAGAGACCACTCTGAAAGGAAAGGTTTTTAATAGGAGGAAAAGCGAGCTGCCGGACATTTTTCACCAAGGGTGGCGAAAAAAGCGCGCGAGGCAGGTTTAGATCAGGGTTTTAAAGGGAAAAACGTTCAGGATGGGGTCTGGTTGGTCACATGAGGTTGGGTGCGGGGCTCAGGGGGTCACGTGCTCTCAGGATCAGGAGGGGGTTGGAAGGACAGTCTCTCGGAAGGACAGTCTCTCAGGCCAGGTGTTGTTTTTTGTTTACGAGAGGAAGTCTTTATCTTTGATCTTTGTTGATACTGAGTCTGGGTTGGGAAGAGGATCAGGGTGCAGCCTGAATTCCGACCTTACATCCCAGCCTTTTGTTATGGATTATGGGCGAAGTCTCTCAGTGAGGCTTCTTCCTGCTGAGAATGGGGCGAAGTCCAGGGGGGCTGAGAATGGGGCGAAGTCCAG
>PVHP010038686.1:0-16702 GCA_004024765.1 Zapus hudsonius | reverse complement strand
TTACTCCAAAGGGACTAAGAGATAATTTATAGTGGACCATGGCCCAGGAGCATGGATGCAGGTTACTCTGAATGACATGTTTCACTATGGAAGAGGTCGCATGAGATTTTATAGTCCAAAACAAAAACATCATAAATCAATGCATTTGCCCAATACTTTGGTGGGTATACCAGGTAGGTAGGCAGATTAGTGCAGAATGGAAAAATATCTTCTATAGGTTTCAAATATTGTCTAATATTCTTAGCTTCAAGGTTGGAACTGGCTGGAGAGATGGCTCTGCAGTTAAGGTGCTTGCCTGCAATGCCTGAAGACCCAGGTTCAATTCCCCAGAACCCACATAAAACCAATGGACAAAGTGGTCCATGCATCTAGAGGCCCTGGCACACCCATATTCATTCTCATTCTCTCCCTCTCTCCCTCTCTCTCTCTCTCTCTCTCTCTCTCTCTCTCTCTCTCTCCTCTCTTTCTCTTCTCTCTCTCTCTCTGCTTGCAAATAAATAAAATATTTTTTTAAAAATGGAATAACCCGTGTCCATATACAAATAAGAGGACAAATAAAGTATGTCTTATCATGCAATATGAAAGCATTCTGTCGTAAAAAGAATAAATTAGCAACTACATAGAAGAACCTTGGTGTCATTATACTAAGTGAAAGAAGCCAGGCATG
The DNA here is from genome assembly GCA_004024765.1 of Zapus hudsonius. Lineage (NCBI taxonomy): Eukaryota > Metazoa > Chordata > Mammalia > Rodentia > Dipodidae > Zapus > Zapus hudsonius. The sequence continues at coordinate 16,035 of PVHP010038686.1, read as the reverse complement.
AAAGGCCATGTACTGCCCAGTTCCCTTTTTGTGGAATGTCCATGCCTGGCACAATGGCATATACTTGTACTCTAGCCTCCCCAGAGGCTGAGGTGGAAGGATGAATCACTGGAGCCCACAAGTGTGTAATCCTACAATAAAATCCAGGCTGAGGTCCAGACTTGCCTCATGAAAAATTCATGGAAGAATCAACTGCCCCTCCTCCACAGGACTTCCTCAGAGACAGCTTCCTGGGCTCCCCTTGTTACTACCTTTCACATTTTACACATTGGATTGCTGAGGATTATTGGTTAACCCATCTTCCGCTTTACTCTAAAATACTTAGAAAGAGACTATGACTTTTACCAGAGTTAGATAGTATTATGGCTTGGATGATGAAATGTCCCCTTCAGCCTCATATGTTAAAGATACTACCCAGATATTGGTGGCTCTATTTTAGGGGTGCTACATAGGTTAGGAGGTAGAGTCTGGTTGGAGGAAGTAGGTCACTGGGGGTATACCTTGGAAGGGTATCTTGTCCCTGGCTCCTTTCAGTCTTTCTCTCTGCTTTCTGACTGCCATGAGGTGAGCTGCTTTGCTCTGCTCTGCCCTTCCACCATCCATGACTCAGAAACAATAACGCCAGCTGATTATGGGCTGACTGAAATCTCTGAAACTATGAGGCAAAATAAGCATTTCCCTCTCTTGAGTTGTTTTTCTCAGATATTTGTTACAGCAATGGCATAACTGGCACAGAGAGAGAATGCTCACCCCCAGTGAGCCCACTCAGCTACCTGTGCATGTCACTGTGAGAGCAGTTAGTGGCTGCTTTAGTCTCTCACAATGAAAGATCCAGCATTGACCTGGATAACATTTGTTCCTGTCCTATCCTTGGAGCTCACAAGCATGCTTAGAAAGTAATCAAGGAAACTAAGACTTTCAAATTCTTTTTTAACATCTTTATTGTTAATAATTAGATAGATACACAAGATTTGCTGTACGAGTACCCACATTTCCCCTCTTCCCTGTCCCAATCCACTGGGGGCCCTCCTCCTGGAAATTAACTACAAATGAGCCTGAGTAAAGTCATGATTAAAGAGATATATAGCCAGGTGTGGTGGCACACGCCTTTAATCCCAGCACTCAAGAGGCAGAGGCAGGATGATCACCATGAGCTTGAGGCCACCCTGAGAGACTATATAGTGAATTCCAGGTCAGCCTGGACTACAGCGAGACCCTACCTTGAAAAACCAAAAACAAGAGAAAAAAAAAGACAGCAAATGTTGACAAAGACATGGAGACACTAGAAACCTTGAGCATTGTTGGTGGGAATACAGACAGTACAGTCACTATAAATACAGAAAGGCCATATTCAAAAAAATTAAAAACAGACTTACTTCAAGATCTACCAGCATAATTTCTGGATATCTACTGAAAGAATTGAAAACAACACCTCAAACAAGTATTTGTGTGTCCATGTTCATTGGAGTGTGATAGTGGCCACTCCCTTGTGAGCTGTTCCAGGAAGTTAGTTTGTGTGCTTTCCCTTTATGTTTCCTCCAGGTTTGTTAATCTTTCCAGTCATTTAATATTTGATGATAATTTTACTGGGTTTCAGGACATCAGTTCTGCCATTGATGGAAACACAGCCAAAACAAATCTCTTAACAAACAATTTGAAAAACACTAAAACAGACAATAAAAATCAAGATATATTTCTAATAAAAATAAACACAAGTGGGGAAAATGTTTAAGACACTTCAGTCATCAGACATGGTGGCTCCTATGTAAAATATTTCCCATAAACTAATAGCTAATGTGTTTGATCACTTGGTTCCCAACTCTTTGAGAACTTTGTGGAGCCTGGCTGGAGAGTGTTATAGCTGGGATCCCAGTTAAGTATTTTTGTTCCAGCAATGAGAAAGTAATTGGTACCCCAGGGAAATGGAAGAATAAATGAAGAAAATTAATTTTAAAAAAAAGATGTAGGGAAGGGAAGGAAAGGTGTGAAGGTCAGACAGCTCCATAGGCACCTGCCCTTGAGCGGGAGGTGTCTCTAGCCAGAGCCCAAACCTAGGCGCTAAAACTTATTGGTCAGGTATGAACCAATCAATGGTCTCCCTGACCACCTAGGTCAGGAAATACTGACTGAACAGTTAATCTGCCCTCTCTTCCCCACATGGCAGGCTAGCAGAAGGACCTCTGAATCTCTAGGCCTTAGAAAGGTAAGACCTACCCACCCCAGCTAATGGCTAGGGTGGGGGAAGGCTCTAGATTTTTCCCTCATGAACGTGTCCTTCTCATGATGGGAGCCCTCTGTTATCTTTTCTTCTGTTTGTCTGAACAGCATGAATTCTATTAAACTCTCTGACACGTGTTTTCCCCACACTTGTGACTGGAGAACTCTGTAACTCCCCATGTCCCCTTAAATAATAAAGTCTCCAACTATACCTTAATATCTTGTTGTCTATGATTTTAATTCTTTAACTTTGTAGACAAGAACTCAGGTACTCTTTAAACTTTGGGGTGCATTGGAATTTTTTCTGGGCGTTATCTAAATTCTAACCCCCAGCTCTCCCTGTTACAAATGGAGGGGAGGGGAGGGAGACAGAAAGAAGGAACAAGTAGGAACCACTGCTGGAAGGTGCATGACAGTGTTCTGACCAGGGAAGGGGGAAAAAGGAAGATACATCCCTGGAAGACAGACTCCCTGCCATCATTCCCTGCTTTTCTTTCTCCCTGTGAAAGCCCTTGGTGTCTTTGAATTCTCCAAGATAGAACTGTGTGGATTATAGTTTATCTATCATCCAGGGTGCTGACCTTTGAATAAACCTGCTAACACCTTTTAATTTTCCCAAACTGTCTTTCAAGTGGGGAATATCCCAGACCTGGATCAGGTAACATCAGCACTATTGCTAAAAAGTGGAAGCAACCCTAGTGCTCACAAGTTGAAAAATAAATAAACAAAATACGATGTATTCCTATAACTGGCCATTATTCAACTGCTAAAAGGAAGGCAATTTTGATCTTCCTACAATATGAATGAAGAATGAGGACATCATGCTAAATGAAATCAGCCAATCATCAAAAGACAAATACTATACGATTCCACTCATATAAGCAATCAAACTCACATAGGTAGGAAGTAGAATGAATGATGGTTTGCGGGCCGAAAGAGAGGGGAATAGGAAGTTATTACTCAGAGTCAGTTTGTGCAAGATGAGAAAGTTCTGGAAGTTAATGCCACAACAGGATAAGCATACTTAATGCCACTGAACTGTATGTTTCAAAATGGTCCCATTTTATGGCACATTTTGTTACATATGTTTTACCACAGTTAATGCAGACAAATTCTGAAAAGCAACAACAACAAAATCAGGGGCTGGGAAGGTGGCGCAGTAAAGTGCATGTCATGAAGGTGTAAGGACCTGAATTTGAATTCCCAGCACCCACATACATGCTAGGTGGGTGCTGGGAATCCCAGCACTTGGGAGGCAAAGACAGTTTCCCCAGGGCAAGTTGGTTAGCCAAATCTGTGAGTTGTAGCTTTACTAAATACAGCAGTAATCAAGGAAGACACGTGACATCAACTTACACACACACACACACATACACACACAACAACATGCATGCAAATGTACACATATATACACATTTGCAACTTGCCAATAGGAAATCTTAATGTTACATATTCAGTTCACATATTTCTGTGGGTGTTGTTCTAAAGAAAAGCAATGTTGAACTCAGGGATTTAAATAAAGGAACTTGAAAAAGAATGAAGGACCTATGTGGGGGCATGGTTTGAGGTCAGGACAGGTGGAGACCTTTCAAGGTAAGAAGGACAACTTGGGCAAGGGCCCTGAGGCAAAAGAGAACATGGCATATTCCAGAAAGACCAATGACATTGGGGTCCCAAAGTGAAGGTGGTGGAGGGCTCAGAGATGAGGCCAGAACAACAGCTGGCTGAGGCCAGCTCAGATGGGGCCCAGAGACCTTGCAGAGGACTTTGATCTTTAACTTAAAACACTGGGAAGACAGTAATGCACGACAAGGACACATTTGAAAAGATTTCTGCAATGGAGGGAAAGAGACTGTTTTTAATAATTGAGATTCTAAGCCGGGCATGGTGGCGCATGCGTTTAATCCCAGCACTCGGGAGGCAGAGGTAGGAGGATCTCCATGAGTTCAAGGCCACCCTGAGACTACATAGTAAATTCCAGGTCAGCCTGGACTAGAGTGAGACCCTACCTCAAAAAACCAAAATAATAATAATAATAATAATAATAGAGATTCTACATGTAATTAATATAGATAAACTTCCATGCTTTCTTCAAGAGACTAACAATGTTGAACTCAATTGAACCCTGTGCTTCTAACAACCGTTAAGAAACTCTGAAGGAAGTGCTGGGGAAATGGTTCAGTGGGCAAGGGCACTCGCTCCATGAGTGTGAGGACCCAAGTTAAATCCACAGCACCCACATAAAAAGCTAGAAGTGGCTACACTCAGAGCTGGGGGCCTGAAGCTAAGACAGGAAGAACTGGTGGGCTAACTGGTCAGTCAATCAAGCACGAAGTACCATACCATGCATGTGTGCACCCCCCCCACACACACACACTAAAAAAGAACAAGAAACCCTGAAGGATTTTGTTTTCCAAACTCTCCCTATGCATATGTGTTCCTAGAAATGAGTATCCTAAAAGAGCTAAGACTGTTTTCTCTTCTAAGTTTATCTGTGACAGGGCCAACAAAGATCTCCAACTTTCTGTTCTTTGTCTCATGAACTATTAACTAACATTAGAATTGTTTTCCTAAAATCAGATAAACATCTCTGCTCCACTGACTGCTATTTCCTCTGACTACAAAACAGTCCCACTGGTACTACCCTGACTGGGCCTCACCTGCACCTCCCTGTGACCACATAGGGCAAAGCCACCTTGCTGTAGCACTTTGGTTATGAGGATGGCTCCTCCTGTTGCAATAACTTGAATAGCGTCGTCTCCTTAATTGTCCTTCAACTTTTGTCTTTGACAAAACCTTTCAGATAAATGAATTTGTTAGTTGAGAACATCTTGGTTTGGAAAATAATCTGTACACTCACATGCATGTTTGCACGGGTGGATTCAATCCCATGAAGTACATCATCATTTGAGCATATGTGATGTGTAAAGCACTTTGTGCGGCAATAAATTATTGGTGAAGGAACCCACCAGGAGCAATACATTGGCTTCTAAGTCAATTATCATCAGCACAACATTCATTGAACAGTTATAACCCACTGAAAAAGATTCCCACAGATATCATGCTATTATGATGGGAATATGCTGGAAGAACATGTTCCTATGGAAGGAATATACAATGGTTCAAATGTTTGCATTCTCCCAAAATTCACACATTAAAACTTAGTCATTGGACTGGGGGGATGATGACTCAGAGGTTAGAGGTTGTGGTAGGTTGAATAGATGTCCCCCAATAGAATCAAAGCTTTATTAAAGATTGTTAATTGTCTCCAGCCTTCTGGCTGGAGGAGGTATCACTTTGGCCTGGCCTCCTGGGGTCTGGCCCTGAGGTATTTCTAAATTAGCTGCAAAATTCTAGGGATACATATGCAAAGAGCAGCCAGTGCTCGAGTCCTGCTGTTTTGTGAGTTACAAGTGTTAGAGTTGCTTGCTTGTTTGCTTGGGAGGTGCTGGGCCTCTGTCTCTCGGCTTGGATCCTGTAAAAGGGGCCAACCTTTCATTATTGAACTTCCCCTGGATCTGTTATTTCAATAAATACTTTCCTCCCCAAATTGTTCCTGGTGTGGAGATTCATCCCATCAGCATGTGGCTGACTGTGACAGAGGTGCTTGCGTGTAAGCCTGCCTTCCTGAGTTTGATTCTCAGCACTCACATAAAGCTAAATGTCATGTGGTGTACACATCTGTGATCTCAATGGCCTACAGTAATGGAAGGTAGAGCCAGGAGAATCTGGAAGCCTGTGGGCCAGCTTGAACAGTGCATATGCTGTAGCAAAAGAAGAAGGATGAACCTGACTCAAAAAGTAGGGGTAAGGAGAGGACAGACACCCCAAGGTTGTCCTGTGACCTCCACATGGGCACTATGGCATATGCCTATCTTTCACACACATCATAAATTTAAACAAACCTAGTCATGGAGGTGATATTAAAAGTTAGGCCTTTAGGGAGGTGATTGGGTCATGAGGGCTCTGCCTTTGTGAGTTGCATGTGTGCCCTCAAAACAGAGGTCCCACAGAGCTGCCCTGCCCCTCCTGCCATGTGAGGACAGAGTTAGAAGATACCACCTAGGAAGCAGAGAGCCCTCACCCAAAAAAAAAAAAAAAGTCACAACTCATGCAAGTTTCAGTCACACAGACTATGGGAAAGCAGGTATTCTAGATTCTTGGCTAGGCAGTTAGGCCCCATGACTTCACATCACAACTGAGAAGAAGGTGGGGCTCTCCCAGGTCCAGACCAATCAGATGATGAGACCCCCTCCTCCAGCAGCATGATTTCAAATTCTAAATGGGTCCAGAAGCAGGTAGCTTTCTCTGCTTGGCTCTGGGCTCTGTGAAGAGGGAGAGAAAAGAAAATTACTTCATCATGGATTCTATTTCCTAATTCTCTTTAAAAGTATGCACCTCTTTTTCCCTTCTCTTGATGATCTTTATGAGTTTGTCAGGCCACGTGGTGGTGGGTTACCTTTTTTTTCTTTATTCCACTCCTTCCCCTTTCCCCTTATCCTGGCCAATAAAGTATGTTTGTTTAAAAATCACTCTTCATCTGAGTCACCAATTCTTTGGTGTACTTGATAAGAACTCTGGGTTCAGGGGTTGTGACTCAACTCAGGACAGCACCCGCATCTGGATCAGGATCAGGCTTCTTTTTGTTGTTTCTTTCTTTCTTTCTTTCTTTCTTTCTTTCTTTCTTTCTTTCTTTCTTCAGTTTTTCGACATAGGGTCTCACTCTATGTTGAGCGAGACCTGGAATTAATTATATAGTCTCAGTCTGGCCTCGAACTCACAGGCAATACTCCTACTGTGAGTGCTGCGATTAAAGGTGTGTGCCACCATGCCCAGCTCTGATCATTTTAAAAAATATTTATTTATTCCCAAGCAGAGAGAGAGAGAGAGAGAGAGAGAGAGAGAGAGAGAGAGAGAGAGAGAGAGAGAGAGAGAAAGAAAGAATGGGCACACCAGGGCCTCCAACACCTACAAACAAATGCCACATGCATGTGCCACTTAGTGCATCTGGCTTTATGTGGGTATTAGAGAACTGAACCTGGTTGGTAGGTTCTGCAGGCAAGCGCCTTAACTGCTGAGCCATCTCTCCAGCCCCCCCGGATGTGTTTTGTGTGGCTTTGGATGAATGGTAGGCCTTCAGCTTGTGTCCTGAGCTCTAAACAGTAGGACACTAGCCAGTTCTGGGGGTATTAAGTAGCATAGGTTAAGCAACCTGGTGCCTACATGTTGGTTGTCAACGTACCTCTCTCTGTCCTGTACCTGGAATTTTCTACAGGTTCAGCATCTACAAATAGTTCCTGTCTGTTAGTCACCATGGCAACCTTAAGTAAGCTCTAAATTTCCCCTAATGAAGTGGAGATATTTTCACTTTTCCCTGCTGTGTCTGTCTGGGGTTTGGATAGATTAAAAACTCCCTGAGGAGTTGCATTGAAGAGTGTGGAGTCTTACTGTTTATAATCTGCATCGCTGACTATGACATAGGTTCAAATAATCAAACAAGAAAAGCAGAGTCAGCCTTCCCTGGGCACAAAGCTGCCTGTATATTTTGGGTGGTTTAAGAAACACTTGTGAGGTGGGACAATGGGAGTTGTTGATCTGCTTGAGGGTAGTTTGTTTTGATTAAGAACTCGGGGCTGCAGCATGACAGAAAAGCACTCTTTCTCTCAACCTGAGCACCTCTTGCCCCACAGCATCCTACCCCTCCCTCTACTGCAATGCTGCTGGCTTTACCAGGAAGAGTAGCCTTTGGCCAGTCACTGTCATTTGAGAGGTCAGCAGGCACAATCAGCTTCCCTGCCTTGCTGCCTTTTGTTCCCCTTCTGTTCATGTTTGGAATTTATTTTGAGTCCCCAGAGCAGGCACTCCAGGAGTACCTGGGCATCTCAGGTCCTGAAGATCTGGGCTTTGAACCTGGCCCAGCGTCTGCCTCCAGAAGCTCAGGGTCAGCAGCATCGCTTTTGTTCTTTGCAGCATGAGGGTGTGGGATAAAGTGGTTTTTCCTCCTTCCACATCTTGAGTTTCTGCGGTAATTTTCTTTTTAATGTGCAGCCAATTCTCGATGGAAGCTGTGTGAAAAGCAGCTTTATCCAAAGGTATAGGAAATAGTATAAGGACGGGAAATGATCAAAATGTCATGGACTTCTGTGGATATTATCAAAATACCTGCCACCACCCTTGCCATAAATGTAAAGGAAGTAGCACACCTGTAATTGTAGTACTCAGGAAACAGGCAGGAGAATCTGGAGTTTAAGGCCAACCTGGACAGCACAGTGAGTTCCTAGCCAGCCTGGGCTACATAGAGAGACCCTGCATCAAACAAAAACAAAAAACCCTACCATGTAACTGAAATCTGCCGAGCAAATGAGTCCATTCACCTCTGAAGTGCAGAATGGCTGGGTTGAACATCTGCACTGTGCTCCTTCTTAACTCTTGTTTTGAAAAGGCATATTTGTTCTAACACAATTAATATATGGAAAAACAATTTGAGCAAAACGAAAACGTTACCTCTGCTTATGTGTGAGTCACCGGCAAGACACATTAGGCAAAGCAGACTGCAGCCTGCAGCTGAACTGAGCGGTGCAATGTCAAGTCAAAAATTTAGATGAAAGATTCTTTTACTGGTTCATAAGCCTGATGATTGGGTGTCCATGGTTTGCGTGAAATGACTCCCACAAACCTCATTACGACGTTGGCACATTAATTGACTGTGGTAGTCAGGCATGCGCTGCTGGGATGAATCTCCAAACCAAGCACAATTTTGGGGAGAAAAGTATTTATTGAAACTAACAGATCCAGGGGAAGTTAAGGAAAGGTTGCCCCCCCTTCACAGATCCAAGCAGAGAGAGAGAGAGCACCTCCAGAAGCAAGCAGGCATACATTGTAACACTGTAATTCACAAAAATGCAGAACTGCCAGACCAGTTCCAGCTTTTCTTTTGCATATTGATCCCTAGTATTTTGCATCCAAATTAGAAAGGGCCAGTCCCCAGGAGGCTAGGCCAAAGTGACACTTCCTCCAGCCAGAAGCCTGGAGACATTAATTTAATAAACATAATTATAACAAATTCTATTGGGGGACATTATTCAAACTACCACACTGACATTAAAAAAAAAATCTAGGTGAAGGCAAGAAAACATCTAGGTTGAACAAGTTTGGCAAGGCACCATGGGTGAAGGGATGAGCACTGAAGGAAAAATGGGAGTAAGAAAGGTTTATTTCAGGCAGTTAGGGACAGAATTCTAAAGAGGGAAGAAGGAGATGCCACCCTGTCCATCTTGGCAAAACTTAAACTTGGGTCTGGCCCTATCTCCCCAAGATGGCTGCCAGTGATGCACCCAGCAGGAACTTCCTGCTTCTTCTTCAGCTTGGCCTTTCTAGGTCAGCCCTCTGGGCCCACGAGCCAATTAAATCTTGGCCCCCTCCTTGAGTCTGAACCAATCAGGTCTCAGCCTGATGGCGAGGCTCACCCTGACTGGGTGTCTGATCCATATAAAGGAGGTTTCCCACCTTCTCTTCCTTTTCCCTGTGACCTGGCCTGAGCACCCACGGGTGTCTGTCCTCCCAGGATCAGCCTGGCTGGGAAGGGCAGAATATTTATGTTGACTTCTTGCCTTCCATCGGTGTCATGCTTTGGGAGTACTCTCTCGCTTTGATTATATGTAGGATTTATCTTTCATCTCTGAGTCTTTCACCATTAATCCTCTCTGGTGTTTTATTTGAAAGGACTTCTATGTCTGACCTGTGTGTGTTTGTGTGTAAACGCTTTAGCCTTTTCCTAGATATCAATTTCCCCTAAAGAAACATCACCAATTATGATTTCTCCCTATATAATTCATAATTTATCTTTCTCTATTCAGTTTTATTGAATTCAAAATTGAGGTTCGCAAGTTTGGGAGACCCCTCCTGAACACCCAAATCCTGCATCAGAGCTACTGCAGAAGGGTGAATGCTTCTCCCATGAGTTCTAGAAGTATCTAAAGGGTCAGTAAACCGGCTTTTCCTTTCTGAATGAAGTGAACAAGACTATGGAAGTGAGGGTGGCAAGTGGGGGGAAAGGGCCATGTGACGAGATGGACTAGGAAAGTCAGCTTACCCAGTCAGGTTACCCTCTGAATGAGCCCTTAGGAGGCTGGATGCTGGCTCTGGAGGTGCTGGCCCAAAGCTCTAGGGCCTGGGAGAAGAGAAGCTTAACCAAAGTTTGATTAACAAGCATTTGGGTTCCTGACACTATTCCACATAGCATTACCCTTCAGAATAACCTCCCAAAGGAGAAAGGGCCTAACTCTTATCTTGTTTTGGGAATTGAAGCCTCCAAGATAACTTTTCTTAGGCTACTTTGAGACTGGGGCTAGAAACTCACCAAAGGGCTAGCCAGGGCTAGCTTAGATGATGGCTCATGCCTGGAGCTGAGGGAGGGAGGGACCTTGCCTCTACATGTCAGAGCAGGGGTATTTACTAGCCACTGGGCACTGGAGTTGACTCTAACCATCTGTCTCCCTTTGCTGCTTGTATTTTCAGAACATCTGCATCTCTGATGCCCAAGCCCTATTTTCAGACACCCCAAATGAAGGTCCCTCCTCTTTTCTCTTTTCCAGGAGTACTTTCCATAAGAAATGGGTAGTAACTAATAGATGACTCATAAATTATTGAAAACAGTAACAAAAGAGCTCTGTATTGTGGAGGGAGCTCTGTATTGTGCTGAATTTGGAAGAAAAGGTAAATAGCACCCCTGGATCAGAAGTGACTCTGTGTGTGTGTGTGTGTGTGTGTGTGTGTGTGTGTGTGTGTGTGTGTGTGTGTGTGTGTGAGAGAGAGAGAGAGAGAGAGAGAGAGAGAGAGAGAGAGAGAGAGAGAGAGATTTGTTGCATGAGCATGCACCTGCAGGTGAAGGCTAAAGGACAACCTCAGCCATTGTTCTTCAGGAATCCAACCCACCTTTATTTGAGGCAGGATCTCTCATGGCCTGGAACTCACCAATTAGGCAAGCTGGCTAGTTAGCAAGCCCAGGAATCCACCTGTCTCTGCTTCCCCAGTACTGGGATTACAAGTATGCATCACCACTACAACCTGAATTTTTTTTAAAATTTGGATACTCGGGACCAAACTCAGGTTCAGATGCTTGCAAGGCAAGAAGTTTACCAACTGAGCTCTGTGCCCAGCCCTTCAATCAAAAGTTTCTTGTTCAAAGTTCATGCCTGGATATCAGGGGTTTCATGAATCCCTGAAGCTAAATGGAACATTTTTCATCAGTGTGTATATGAAAATTTCTGATAAATTATGTCCTTAGTGTATATCACATCTAGAAAGGTTCCCTCCCCAAGACCTGGAAACCCACCACAAATGGCCTAGAAGGACACTCTCCAAAGACAGGTGTGCAAAGCGGAGACAATGTCCTGTAGTGAATTGTAGCGCAGGCCGACAGAGCACCTGATTCCTGTGACTCCTCTTCCCACAGCTGCAGACTCCACTGGTTCTATTTTTACAAGTCCAAAGGGTGTTATTATTCTCTGTCTGCCAGCACAGGCTGGAACACAGTGGCCAGACTGGGGAAGGAGCCTCTCGGTGACTCACCACCATCCTCCCCTGAGTAATGATCTGTGGGCTCCATCACTCACTCTTGCCAACACATTGGACAGGACATAGTGGGCCTGAGTCAATGGCTGAGTGGATAAACAAAACCTTGGGGAGAGAAGGGTGAGTGAAGGGCTATCAGGAGGAAGAGCAGGTGCCCAAGATCCATACTCACCCCACTCACAGGGAGGGAGGGAAAGAGAGGTTATTTATAAATTCTGGAGCCGGTGAGCTAACCAATCGATGCTAAAATTCCAGCTGGACAGCTGACAGGATGAAGGTGCTGGTAGGGAAATGGGTGAAGCCCCTACCTGTCAGGATGCAGAGAAAACTAGTAACAGAAAATGCACCCACAGTGGCAGGAGGCTGAGTGAGCAAGTTGTAGGACAGCACCCACACCTGTCTTTCAGAGTGTGTGAGGCCAAGCCCAGGAAATTTTCGACCATCCAATTTACTTCCTAATTGCTAAGCTCTGGGCTCACCATGGGTTCTTGGGAAAACCACTGTCTCTCCCTGGTCCTCAGATGATTTCCTCAATGGAAAAAAACAAGGTTGCAGTAGACTGGGAATTTCATTCATGCTTCCCCAGCAAAGGTGACTCCACACAAGCCACAGAAGGAGAGGGTCTAAGTAAGGGGCTTTGGAGGGTGGGAGGTACTGGGGGGAGCAGAAGGGAAGAGGAAGAAGGACATTTCATGCAATGACTAGGCAATATGGCTTCCCTTCCAAACTGGAGAGCTTTCCCCAGGTTGACTGACTTGACATCTCACAAGCTATGGGGCCTGGAACTGTGAGCGGTGTATCCTGCCTGTCACATGGACAAAAGACCAGAAATAAAGTCTTTTACGGGAGAGCTAGCAATTTGAGAAGACAGTAGACTAACATCCCAAAGATCTAGCTTGCTGTTAGAGTTTGGAAGCAACCAAAGCACAGGCAATGTTCCACGTTGTCTTGACCTTTCTGGTCAGGTGGTTTGTGGACAGTTCCCAGGCTTCGGGCTCTCATTGTCTCTGCAATTCAGTGTTGGTGCTTTTCTCCTTATATTGTCTCTGTCTCCCCTTTGTAGCAAGGGATGACTCTGCTTTCCCTCATGGTTCCTGCATGTACCTGGGAAGGGCTCCCATCCTCCAAGGCCACTGGGTCCTGCTTTCTCCTTGAGCCTCCATTTGGATAACATCTAAAGGTTAACTCAGAACGAACAAGCCATTAGAGTGTGTGTGTGCTGAGCTGCTTCCATGTTCTACACGCGAGTCTTCCCTATAAAACGGAGTCTGGGTGTGCTCTTATGATATAGGATATAAAAAGTTAGAACGGGAAGCGCCTCTTACATTGTGTCCTTACCAGAGCCCGGACTTCCAGATAGCTCCCTGGTAAATTCTAAAGAAGTAAGTGTTGGATAGCCAAGATCTGAATCAAGCCAGAATGCCACAAACTGCTCCTTTCTCAGCGACCAACAGCTGGCCGGCCACGTAAAATGGCAATTCCAGAGGCAGCATTAACTTCAAAAGGAGAAAATTAATGGTTTCCTGGAACTAGAAGTCTCTGGAAACTCACCATCCAGACTCCAGCAGTCCCTCCAAGGGCAATAGCGCTTCTGCCTCCAGATGTTCTGCTTGTGCTTGGCGTACAACATCTGTGACCAGCCTCCTCCAGGAAGCATCATTTCCATAGCCACCAGCCTATAGAAATCCTTAGTGACACAGTACCAAGAGCGGTGTACTTATCATCACTGGAGAGAAACACTGAATGGGGGTTTGAATAAGTGCAGAATAGCTCATTATCAGACTCCACTCAGATGTGCCCTTGGCACTATTGGTTCTGAAATTTGCATTCCTAGACGGAGGAGGCAGGTGTTGTCAGCAGGCAGGAAGAAAGTGAGAGGCAAGGGTTCAGAAGGAGGCGGGGTGACAGTTGCCTGGGAAAACAAAACATATTTGGCTGGTGATAAGTTATAATGAGAGTTCCAACTCTAGAAGGTTTAAGGCAAAAAATAAAAAAAGAAGAAGAAGCTGTCTGGAGTCATTCAGGAACGCTAGCTCAGTGTTATAGAGCCGCTCCAGCTCTTGGTCCTGCTTGTTTTGATGAGAGCTTCTACTTTAGCCAGGCTCTCAACCATGAGCACCGGGCACGTATGAAACAGGCAATGGCTCAAACGTGACCATTTCGTCAGGGTTAGCCTCTACCAGGTGACTGCCCTTCATTACTAGTGCTATGCAAAAGGCTGATGGCCCACCGCCTTGCCACTCCAGGGACAGAATTTCCCCTTGTCTCAGAAGATCAGCAGGCCAGAGTCACCTGGGTATTTCTGGACATTGACAGTGGCCAGGCCTGGGGCCAAATGGCAAGGTTGGCCTCACTCCAGCTTCAAGCTGGCGTGATGGAGATGGCTGACTATGGGGAAATCTCAGGACTGTTGTGAGAGGTGGTGGTGGGAGATGCAGGGAAGGCACACTGGAGCTCTTCCTAGCAGCTGAGCAGGGATGAAAAGTACTCTCTCTGCTTTCTCACGTGCTTCTTCAGTGATAGGTCTTTCTACATGTTATGTTTTCATCTGCCTGACTTTGATGCTGGTTACGTGTCCTCAGTGAGGTGTAAGGACACCTGCAACATCTGTCACCTTTCAACTGTAGGTAAAGGTGTACTATATAGGAGATGCTTAATAAATCTTAGCAGAAGAATGTAAGAATTACAGATCTAGCATTTGAGAATCCAGAGGTTTTTGTCTGGATTCTGTTCTGAACTGGTATGTAGCAGTGTGTGTGTGTGTGTGCGCAGATGCATATATGTAAATAGGTGTGAAGACCAGAGGACTGACCACCTTGGGTGTCATTCCTCAGACATTGTCTATCTTTTTCAAGACAAGGGCTCCCATTGGCCTAGAGCTTGCCACGTAGGCTAGACTGGCTGGCCAGCAAGCTCTAGAGATCTGCCTATCTCTGCCTCCCCAGTGTGATGCCAGTGAGATTACAAGTGCCACCTCCAACTTTTTTTTTATGGATTTCAGGAATTGAACTCAGGTCCTCATGCTTTCAAGGCAAACACATTGCCAACTGTTCTCTCCCTAGCCCTTGTGTGTAGTTTTTAAAAATATTTTGTTTGTTTATAAGCAGAGTGAAGTACAGAATGAGACAGAGTGGCCTCAAGCCACTGCAAACAAATGTCAAATGCATCTACAACTTTGTGCATCTGGCTTTACGTAGGTACTGGGGAATAGAACTCAGGTCATTAGGCTTTGCAGGCAAGCACCTTAACCACTGAGCAACCTCTCCAGCCCATGTATTTTTTAAATATTTCTTTATTATATTTGCAAGGGGAGACAGACAGACAGAGAAAGAAAAAAAGAAAGAAAGAAAGAAAGAAAGAAAGAGGAGGGGAAAGAAGAGAAAGGAGAAAGAAGAGGAGAATGGGCATGCCAGGGCCTCTTGCTATCTCAAACGAAACTCCAAATGCATATGCCACTTTGTGAATCTGGCTTTAACATGAGGACTGGGGAACTTAACCCAAAGCCATCAGGCTTTGTAAACCAGTGCCTTTAACCACTGAATCATCTCTCCAGCCCCTTTGTGCATATTTTGATCAAGCATGTTTTCCTCCTTGAGCCTCTTTCTAACATGCTGGAGAAGAGTCTGCAAAATTTGTTTTTAAAAGACACAGTCTGCTGCCATGAGTAGGCTGACCACACTTCCTACTGGGAGAGTACAACGAACCAAGAAAGGAGCACTTGTGCAATGAAGGAGCCAAAGCCTGGGGGAGGCAATCAACAGCTTTTAAATTCGGACAAATAATCCACTCAGTGAAGGGGAGCCCTTAACTGGAACTGGGGACTAAGGGTGACATGCACGGGGAACTGAATTCTTGGGCCCCCAAGGAGTGATGCACTATGCGAGCAATTGATGGAGAGGCTCCTAAAAATAGAATCTAGCTAATTCAGAAATGTATATCTCAGTTAACCTACACTGATCTCACTCTCCAATGGAGATTCTGTTTGTATCTTTCAGAATTCAGCGAGAGAGCTGTGGCTCATCCAACCCTACCAAGGAACTGCATGCCAATAACTGACATCCTGGCAAGAGATGAGCCACCCCAGACCTACCGTGGAGGATCCATATGGAACCCCACAGAGAATGATGGGATGAACAAGTGACCCATAGCCACAGCCAATCAGTCAACACAGGATGAGCCAGTGAGGCAGACACCAATGATTTTCAACACAACCTAAAGCAGAAGTACAGAGACCCCTAAATTCTC